>JABUQX010062692.1:5000-45000 GCA_015478945.1 Trachelipus rathkii | reverse complement strand
GTATGGGCTATACGGTTACTTTTTTACAAGGTATATTAAAATCATTTTTGGGGGCTCAATGCAAAAATAATATAAAAGTATTTTATGTTTCGATAGATAAAGGTCCATTAGATTAAGTAATTCAAGTTACGATTAAGTTTTTTATATATTACTTGATTATACTTAAATTTATCCACTGTTATAGATATTATGAAGTAGCTACATTGGACACAGTATGGATTACTACTAATAGAGTAGTGTAATTGTAAAAGTAAATAATTTCTTTTTATTATATATTAAATAATATTATATATTATATAGTTATAGCGGATTTTTAATATATTTTGTAGGGTTATTGTAATAAAACTATAAGACTAATCTGGCAAACAGGATAAGAACCTAAAGTTTTCAAGGCGGTTCAAATGAAAAAATCAAAATAACCCGGGAGTAAACTCCCCTCTTGAGGAGAGTGTCCTATTTTATAACCTGAGTACGTAAATTTAAAAAATTTACATGCTGGGCAGATTCTATGTCTGCCTATATAATCTGAGGCTAGCATGAATGTTTATCTAGATATTAATGATGACATCGTTATATTTATTATTTGGTCACATATTATGGGATTAACTTTATAACTATTTTTTATCAATTTTTTATGAAATTATCTATGTACTACTTTTTAATACGTTTTTGATACTCCTAGATATTGGTTAGTCGATCACTTAGAACTGGCCACCTAATCCTGTTAAATTATTGCCAAACCGATGTTGTATGCTGCTTTTCTTCTGTTGAGCTATAATTTTTTGTATTTTTGGTACTTTTTAAAGTAATTTTACTACTTTTTTTTTATAGCCCTTTTTACCGTTATTTGTTCAGGAGCTGACTTGGTCAATCCCCAACTCCGGAGGATTATGGGGATTTTTCCCATTGTCATGCACCTGCACACGTCGGGAAGGCAAGACTTGAAAACCACTTAATCGATGGAAGGATTTGGAAATTCCAGTCATGTTCGGAGCTGACTTGAAGCCTGCTAAGCCGCAGCATCACATTATTCAAAGCTACGCAACCCGAATAATGGAGTCTGTAAACACTCGTATTAAACTATTATTAATTTTTAAACAAAATTTTAGTTTTACTGTTTTTATTTTGTTGTTTTGTTTATTTTTCAAATATTTAATAATTTTTAATGTTATGTTTATTTATATTATTAAGATTATTAAGAATATATTTGATTTATTTTTGAAACTTTATTATATAATTTATTTGCTTCATCCCAGTGTTTAATTTTTTATTTAACATCATGGTTGTCTTTAAGTTTATTAAAAGCAAGTGATTACATTTAGGTGCTTACATTTTGATTCTTTAATAAAATTTATTTTACTATATTTGACTGCATTAAAAACTTTTGATTTATTACTTATTTTAAAATTTTTAATTTTTACTTCTTTATTTTTATTTCTATTATTTTCTTTATTTATAATTTATTGCTTTTTATGTTACATAGTGCGTAAAAAGTAGCATTTTTACATACGCTTAAATAGTAAATCAGTTAAATTCCAACCCATCTATTTCAGTTAACGAGTTAATAATATACTCCACTATTATTATATATAATTTAATACCAAGTGATCATTTTGATTAACTATATTAGATTTCTATTGAATTAACTGATTGAATCTTTTCATATAGTCATAATTATTATGTAAACATAGCACAAAACTACTTATTTTATTATTTTATTGTTTTATAATTATTTAATTATTTTGATTTAGTTTTTAACTTATAAATAAAATCTTTATTTATTTATGTTTTATCATTTTTATCGATTTAAATCATTTATTGTTTTTACTTGTATAAATATGTAAAATATTTTATATTGTAAGAAAAATTTATAATTTATCAATAAATTTACTCGACATTATGATTGTACAGATCATAGAATTTAACCTACAAAATGATCAATAAAAATTTGTAAACTTCCAATATTAGTACCATCCAACACCAATCTTACCCTAATATCTATAACGTTAGTATCTATTGAATATTCTATTGATCTATTGTTCATATCATATGTGATATATTTGATTCAATAGTCTAATATTTATTTGTAATTATTAATACTAATTTATTAATTACTCTATAAATGACGGAGTAATAAATATAAATCAGTAATATCAAACTTCACTCCGGCACCCTCTAACTATCAACTCAATAGATCATACTACAGAGAGATTTATAGACCATATGATTACCTAATTTGAATCTATTTAGTATACTATTGTATTACTTAATTGATTTACAAGTATCATAATTTTGTATATATACACAACACATATAAAAATAACTTTTATATTTATTTTTGTATTTTGTGTTTCTTTAACATTATGTTTTTACTATATAAATTTATATCTCATATCTTGGTATATATATGTTTCGAGCATTTTTGTCTACTTAAATGAGATAAATGATCCTTTTTATGTTTATAAACTTAAAAATTTGCCACTTGATATTTAATTCATTACAATGAAATAACAAGAATTTTAGCCTGAGTTGTATGTTTTAAAAGATGTTGCGAGAAAATTTGTTCCGAATAAATGCCAAGTAATTATGTCGAGTTTTTGAGACATCGAAGTATTCGTTTCTGTATCTCACGATATCATCTCCTATTTGCAATTTCCATGAGTCTCATATGAATATGATCTCTAAATATTGAGGAATTGATGGCTTATGAAAAGTTTCTCTTATACTACATAGGCATGAGCGAACTATTAAAGGTCGTGTTGGTTGCACATGTTTGGGTAATTCTAGAACGATAACAAAAACTTCTTTTATTTTTGATATATGTGTATTTCTATGTACCAGACGTATGTGTTTGAGACTAAATCGTATAATTGATGAAGTGGATAGATGTTGTCAATAGAATAGAAACACAACTTGCTATGAATACTCTACTCAATATTAATTCAGTCGAGATTATGTATATAGCACGCTAATTTCATAGATAAAACTTCAATGTTATATATCCAGATATTGAGTCCAGATATAGATCAAGATATCACATAGAATGTACTCTAATATCTATACATCTCTAGCCACGCTCTCTCTAGCTGTCATTAATAATCTCGTGATCTAGTATGTAGTACTCGGAGTATAGTTTGTGAGCAATTGATTGTATTCTATCTTAGAGAGATAATTAGATTTAATATGTCATTAATATTCTCCTCTCATAAATACATAACAGCAACTCAATAAAGACCGATTTTATTCACTCTCTTGTAGAGCTCTTTCTGTATTCTATTATACATACTTAATCTATGTGCTTATGAAACTTATAAAAATTATTAACACATGACTTTATTAACGAGAAGAGTATATAATTTACATTTTTACATACTTACAGATAGGGCAGACATACAGTCGAAGATGGAATAATATGCCAGTAAAATCAGTAAATCCAAACCAACCCTCTATCGTGTATGCGCTCGCTTATCAGCAGCTAACTACTCACTCCACGTTTTCACCAAATGCGTGAACGCATGTAGGAGTGACCTATAAGGATTTGACTAGTCTTGGATCTCTCAGCAGACTAGATATGAAAGTTAGCGATAAGAGACTTATTGTTTCTAGTATATCTATTGATAGCCTTGACGGTTGGATGATAGGTCATATTTTAAATCTTGAGATTGAGAAAAATATGTACTTTCCCAATCAACTTTGCTCTATACGTTTTATTGTTAATCGTGTGTGCGTTGCAGAGACACACAAGTTTTTTGTGTGTGATATTAGTCATATACTTAAAGACGTTACATATCATAATTTTAATATTCTTATTCTTGAATGTTATATTAAACACTATTGAAATTATATTTTGCACTCTAACTTTGAGGCATATAAATTACTAAAGTGTCCAGCTAAATATTTCAGCCTAAATCAGTAATTCAGTAGAGGCAAGTTAAAAAGTCCACGTTATGTGAATTCGAGAGACTCAATGCCTCGCACCATGCTTCTCACAACCTCAAACTACACACCTTAATACGCATTTCCAGTAGCTCTGTTCATATCATATGATGTATATATGGATGTAGATATCATATTGCAATCTGTATACTATTGATGATACACTCATTATGATAGAATGGTCCTAACTGGACCGAGAGTTGATAAGCTTCTTGTATATTTTGGATTTAACCAAGCTCGCCATAGTTTATTCTGGTGTAGAACGATAACAAAAAAAAACGGTTCGACTTTGAGTTTTATTCGTTTTCTTCGATTTATCATTAAACTCATATTGTGTGATCACTCTTGTTATTATAAAATACTTGTCGTATCCTCTTCTTTATGTTATATATATTTCTTCTAAATATTTTTATGTCTCGACACTTAATTGGAGGTTAATAGCCTAAAGTACAAACTTTAAAAGCGGTATACCCTAATTATGAGATGAAGATCCTAGTATTAATTTAAAAAAGACTACAAACATCTTCGCGAGCACACTCACTCTCTCAGCGGCCTCAATATTTAACACATGTGGAGATGCGTAACAGATTGAAATTGCGTTAATGTAGCATATTCATAATTGTGATTATCGTAATTGTAGATTCAAGAGTCTAGAGATTTAGTAAGTATAATATAACAACAACAATAAATTAAAAGAGGATCACCTCGTCATGATTATCAAAGAATTTTTGGAACTAGGAATAATATTTCTAGGTGATAGTCCATCAAGTGGAATACATTCCGACAACAAAGAAGTGGAATGGAAAAGCAATATATTAGCTAATTACTATATATAATTTAATTTACTTATTTGTAGGAGAGAAAAACTAAATATACATATTATAACATTTTATGGATAATTGGTGTGAAGCATAAACAATAAAATTCACCTGAAACATTTATTTGCAATACTGTAATTATAAACCATATGGAATAAAAGCATGTGAGTTATGTTTCAACACTGATTACTCTAACAAGATATGTTAGAGAGACTTCAGCCCATTGTATATGACATTTAGCTAATATCTCTGGGCAAAACTCTATTTGAAATTAACCAACGATAATCTATTGCTGGAAGAAGCAGTATCATAAATTATTAGTCATTTATCGGTATTAAAGTGCAGGACTATTGATCCTTCTAACAATTACATTCAATACAATGACGTTTACGATAACGATGACATTTGGAATAACTAAATATATGATATTGCGCTACCAGTTAATAATTTATTATAGACATATAACATACGCATACTGACTAAAATTTGTATATCAATTTAATATATACTGTGTTTCTCTTTAGAGAGCATACATTTATGTTGTGTAGCAATAAATGAGACACACTCTATAATCTATCAATTAGTTAGTAGATATTAGAATTTGGATATACTTTCATATAAATAATCTAATCTACATTTTGTATCTCATATATGCCATCATCCGGTCGCACAATATACTATATTAAATACACGATAATAGTGTTCGGAGTTCTATTATCAATGCATGCCTACATGACTCGATACACTGTTAGCTAAGGACACCAGTCAAAGAAGGTTACCATCCTAGACCAGGAGGCATGAGGTTCGCTCAAGATGCTTAATTTGTAAATGCTTGAGTTATTCTGTATTTGATACGCTAAACTCTCAGGAGAACACTAGTTAGAGTTACACTATTATGTGATTCTCACTGTACATTCTATTTTAGATCACTAAATCAACGAAGAACAAAAAAATATTGTTTACAGGCAAACTAGATAACTAATATTATAAAATTCTTCAAAAAAAAATAACTTTTTGTAATATATTATTATATTTTGATTTGTTCTTTCTTATAAGATTATTTGTTCATATATGTTATCTTATAAAATATATATCGAATGTTTCTCATATATCATTATTCTATGAGCATTATATGTAATAATGTAATAGTTTTTTACTTGATCCTATTGAAAACGCTTAAATGTATAATGTAGAGTAATAATTATATCTTTCATTCTTATATTTATTTAGAAGTTGTGCAAGACTATCGAAAACATACCCGGGCCATACCACCTTACTCACCCATGCATTTATCTGAAAAGAAAAAATAGGTTAAGTTCTTATTTTCCTAATCTATCCAGGAGTATTTACTTTGAATCTTTGATTCAAGGGTCATATGTTTCGGATATGACTCACACTATTCATCCAATTACATCATATTTATCCTAATATATATATGAATATCCGTTATTTCTATTATGATTTTCTATTCTCCTGTATAATGTTAACATCATGTTAATTGATTTGTGATATACCAATTAAAAGAATATTATGTATTGATAACATATATTATTAGTAATATGTAATTCCACAACATCACAAAATATACCCTCACTTTTATTGTTGTGAGGACAAGTTACCATATTATAACAGCAGTAAACTCAGATGGGTCCTGAATATATATTTTCATATTATAGAGATCGTTTTTACCAACGTAGAGCAACGGACCAATATGTCCCACGCCTTCTACCTATCAATTAAAAATTCTCGCGACACAATTCCAACCATCTAATTCATCATCAGAGAGCATGAGGTCTATATTGTATAATATTATCTATCTATATATAATAAATGTATTATTCTGTATATGTGAAACTACTAACGTCGTACACACGCAGTCAAATTTTATTATAATATTTAAAATTGTATATGAAAACAAAGGATAACTAATTAACCCTTGAATTACTAATATTCAAATAAATAAATACATATATTAATTAAACTGAACTCACTAATATTATCTAGCCACCTTCTACTTATATCATTATCTATCACATTATCTATTAGAATTATATAAACTATAATTAGATTATACTATTGGATTATATATATATTGATTTTCATCAAAAGTCATATATATTTTAATATGTGTATATATTCTTCTTGTCTGTACTATTTTCTGGATCATTCATGGTCTGTCTTCCAAAATTATTGGTTTTTCTTTTCCTCATGATTGTTTTTGAATTATTTCTATATTTTTGAACGCACATTCCAATGACATACATATAACGCGCTTTTTTAAATTTTTTATAAATTAATATTTTCTTCTGAGTTTTTTTTAATATATATTATTTTTTTTATATATATATTATTCTCGTTATTTTCTGGATCATTCATTAATTGACTGCTCCAGTAGTTACAAAACAAAAATTTCTATATAAAATTTTGTATGTTTAACAATAAAAACAAGATTTTGCGAATGAAATTAGGATACTAACAGAAGATGAAACATAAATAACACTACACATCGTGGTGTCATCTCTTCAAGAGCCTCTTCTTGAATTGGCTTCACCTTTAACTTTTCATAGTTAAACGTTTTTATATCATTTAAGTCACTATACTATATATATATTATATTATTATAATATATAGTATATATATATATACAATATACCGCAATATCGTAATTGATCTAAGAAGTGTATATAGACTTGTCTTGAAGACAATCTTTATTTCACACACAACATGTGCTTTTACATAATCATAAAAACTTATAAAACTATTATACATCTTGATCTAGTAAATATCAAACATGCAGCCTTTCAAGCCAAGCTAAATTATTCGTTTTATGTTTATATCTATAACATTAATATAGTCAATAATGTTAATAGTATATTCTGAGATATCTACTAAAGCAAGTATAAATATATATTACAAGTAAATATTACCTAGTATTACTCAAATACTATGCTACTATATCACTACTAAATCTTAATATATACTATATCTCATTTACCATGAGATCTATGATATACTTATGATTCTATATTGATTATTCTAATGTCATATTTTGTATAACATGAGTCAACACTTTTGTTATATGGATAAATTTTATGGTTTATTTAATTGTTTTTGTTATATTAGAGCTCAATTGGTTACTATTGCGCTCACGGTTAATAAAATAACTAAAATCGCACAGACATTTGCTTTTAATTTTGAAAGATTTAATAATATATTTTTCGAAAAATTTCATATTCGAGTATCTAGACATAAATAAATTGCTTTGCTTATGTATGTGGTGTAGGTATTCGGCACGTTAGTTGGGATATGTACTGATGTGAAGGGGGGGATGAACATGTTATACCAAAAACAAGTAATTCCCAACCTTAACATTTTTACATTACTCCGTCCTTGTACCGTAGATTTAGACCAAGAGTAAGATGGTGCATAGTGAAAATCTCATAAAATTCCTCGACCACATTCCAAAACCCCAATCCATTTCTTCCCCTGACACACACTCTGGAGAGAGTACTTGCTACCTCTACTTAAAAATTTATATTTTTAAAAACCAACTGGTGAATTAAACATTGGGAAATTCATTCTTAGCGTCACCTATCTTTAAAATACAATAGATACAAATGTATGGACGACAAAGCTTTATCACCAAACTCGTTTTATATATATATAATACTTATATATATATTATACCATATAATATCATTATTATTATATATATATATATATATATATATATATACTCAATAGGATCTATATTGGATCTATAAATTGATATTATATACTAATTAGATTACCTATTGATTACTGAGATTATATATCCAAGTTACAATATAATTTTTATATTTTAATATTTAATTATAAATATATTTGTATATAAATATATATAGTATTTTACATATTATAGATACTAAAGATAAAAATATATATATCAATATAATATATATCTATATAATATATTATTATATATTAGTATATTTATATATTATAATTTATATATTAATATATATATATATTTTTTAAAAATAGGGCCAGTTGGAATAAAGATTTGGCAACGTTTTTGATTATCTGTCCTTTAAACCCAGATTAAAATGTGTAAAATGTTCAAGATAAATTGAAAAAAGTTAAAAAAAAAAAAATTCTCTTGGAGAAGAAACGTTGAAATCTATAGGACCGGTTAGATTCAAAGCACTAACATTTTCACATATATTAACATTTTACACAAACTAAATTAAAATTCTCCCACTGGTAATTAACCATTAACCAGCGCCAACCCAAAACAATAAATCACTTGATAATTCAAATCACTCAAAAACAACAAACTATATTTAGAAAGGTACACAAAAGTGACAGTATGAAATTGATAAATTAGTTTATATTTTGAAATTAACTCTTAAGAAAAATAGTCAGAATATCTTCTGTCTAATTAGATTTATAAACTTACTTCTCTATAATTAGTTCTAAAATCTTTTTTCTGAAGGATACAGTAGCGATGGACTAGTTTTATAATGTGAAGAGTACAGGTTATATAGAGATTTTTATTTCATTTTCCTTCGCTTGAGGTTTTCACTCCTCTGTAGAAATAGATTAGACTTTGAACTTGTTCGTTATCATTTATATTTATATCTTATTCCTTAATAAGTCTTGTGCTAGTTATAGTGATAGAGGATATTTAATACAATAATTCATTTTGTTATCGGGTTTTACATAAGATATTATATCTATGTTACTATTTTTATGGTTAAACAAATATTTTAGATTGTGCTATAGAAGCTTGAATATACATTTTAAAAATTTATTAGCCTCATTTTTAGCAAATAAATTGCTTTCTTACTTACTTTGTTGAATCTTTTCCGGGCGTTGAATACTGCGTTGGAATCAAAATTATCATTATAACCAACTTCTGAAGTTACTTTTTAAAATAGTTAATTCTTTGTCCAAATACTTCATGCTGTGTACACAAGTGGTTAGGTTTACTGTTGACATTAAACTGGTGATAGAAGTTAGCTTTTTTAATAAGCATGTCCTTAAAAGGAAAGATTCCATTAATTTCTGCTTCATACGTAAATTCCATCGAAGGAATGACAAGTTCATTAATTAAATTTTTGATGTTAACAACTACACTAAAATTTACAAAAGAGTCCTCCACGAATCCAGACCCTTTTGTGCTGGTATCAAGCAAAAGAGTCATCTACAAATCCAGACCCTTTTGTGCTGGTATCAAGCAAAAGAGTCATCTACGAATCCAGACCCTTTTTCGTTGGTATCAAGCAACATGGAAGGAATCTCATTTCAAAAAACTCTAAAAATAAATTTGCTATTACTGGGAAATGGAGGAACCCAAGAGAAGTCCTTATATTCGTTCATCAAAATTATTATAAGTCAAATAATTATTCTCAACGCAAAAAATGTAAAATATTTAAAATTTTCTTAAAATATTATTATAAAGGTATATAAACCTTCATTTATTTATAAAATAAAACTTATGCGCGGCATTTATAATGATTTTATAATTCAATTTGATTTATTAGTATTTCATTAGTTAATAAAATTGCTATATATGCCAATAAAGTTCCATCCTTTTCTCTACAAAGCTCTCTCTCTCCCCTCTCGCTCTCTCTCTCTCTCTCTTATATATATAATAATATATATATATTATATAATATATATATAATAATATAAAAATATATATATAATATATATAATAAATTATATAAAAATACCAGAAATATATATATATAATATAATATATAATATAAATATATATATATAATATAAAATATATATATAATAATATAAATATAATAAAATAGAACATAATAAAAATATAATATATATATATATAAAAATATATATATAGTATAATATAATATAAATATATAATATAATATATAATATAATATACTAAATAATATAAATATATTATAGTATATACATAAATACTATATATATATATATATAATATATAAATAATATAATATATATATATATTATATATAATAAATAAATATATATATATATAGAATATATATATATATAATAAATATACTATATAATATTTATATATATATATATAATATATAAAATATATATTTCGAAATATCTAATTTAATCTATTCTAAAAATATATATTTTTATTTAAAATATTTAAAATTAATAATATTATATATAATATATCAATAATTATAAATATATATATATAATAATAATATTATATATATATATATATATATATAATTATATATATATATATATATATATATAATATACATATATAATATATATAATATATATATATAAATCTGATTGCTTTAGTATAAAAAAAAATTGAAAAATGTGAAAATTCAATTAATAGTTGTAGAAACGAACAGCTTTACCAAGGCAATGGTTTAAGTTCAAGCGCAAAAGATTTAAGGATTACTGACATGATATCCTCAACACCGTACGCTTACTTAATGTTAAACTCAGAGATAGCAGAAATAGAATCTTTAGAATAAAAATATGATAGACAAATTGTGTTTAGGGGGTTAATAAGAAGACGTCGAAAGTCCTGCAGGTGAAATTAGATTAAAGAATTGAGCTTTACTTTTAGGCAGATGAAGACAGCACACTGCTTTCAGAAAAAAAAGAGGAAAAAAAAAGAAAGAAGTAAGTTACTTTTTTTTTTTTTTTTTTTTTTTTTTTTTGCAAATGCTAGAAAGATTAATGAAGTAAAAAACCTGAAAGATTGTTACATTTTTTTTCTACGGAGCAAATGTTTTTATATTTCTATGAGTTGATTGGCAGTTGAATTGTCGAACCGTGATTTCCTATTATGAAGTCACAGAGAAATTCTAAGGCAGAACCTTTTGCGCAAATAAGCATGGAAACTAGTAAGATAAACCAAGATTTATTTTTTTAGGGTAAGAAAAGAATGAATTTACTAATTCATATATGATTATATTCACCTCAATTATGCGATTCTGCACACTCCGATGTGGAACCCTCCCATCATAACATTCGGAAATGTAAAAACTTCCAAACAACTAGTGTACAAGCACAAAGTGAGGAAAATATCCCCTCACTGAAAATATGATTTGAACCTTGGCGAAGACTTGAAATAGACAAACAGATACCATGATAAAAAAGATAATAAGAGGAAAACAAGAGGTAAAAAGAAAGTATAAATGTAAAGGAAAAAAATTGTAAGTTAAGAAAACAAAATGTAGAATTGTTCACATCCAAATTGGAAACAGTGAGACAAGATGGGAATTGCACCAACTGCCTCAAACTATTTTGATAGAAAAAATATCGAAGTTCATCTACTGTATCTTGAAAACTCGAGGAAAACCATTGGCCATTAACAAGAAATCACACAAAATTATTAAAAAAAAAATGGGGTTAAAAAGGAGGTGACTACATAATAGTCAACTTTGTGAAAAAGAACTACAAGACAACCATATAATTACGTGCATTCTTGTGTAAAAAAGTCTGAGAATTAACGCTTAAAGAAATTAACTATTTAAGAATTAATAGTTACAGCTGATGTTCACCACACCCATCAATCCTCCACCTTCATCACAGTTTCTCTCTCCTTTTTTTTTAAATATGTAATCTTAAATTTAAGTTTTAAAGTTTTCAAGCTTTAATTTAAATGTCATCGTGACTAACTTTGGACATTTTCGTTTAATTTAATTCTTAGCATAGTGTGTAAATTTACTATTACAAATTATTTAATATTCAGTTAAATATATATAAAAAACTATATTGTACCTTTTCTCTACTTTTTAAAACGCCAAAAGCCTTTTGAACAAGATCCTCAAAAAACTATGTAGCACATCTGCTTCTATACTTAGTAGAGATAAGGCATCCAATCTGTCTGGTTGCATAGTTGCTCTGATGAGATTTTTGATATACTTCAACTTAGAAAATGAACGGTCAACTGAGCAATTTCTGAACATTAATGTTAAAAATATATAAAGGTAATATCTACATTTGGAAAGGTGCACTCAATATTGTCCTCTACAATCATTTTATAAAGTTCATCATCTTTGCACTGAGCTTATGGGGCACATACAAAGTGAAACTGCTGAAGCTCAATTGAGAAATTATAATTTTCAAACAAAAAAAAGCTAAACAGATGCTAAAAAAAATCTAATAATTCAACTCAAGCTCAACCCATTCCAGGAATACTAACATTGCTCAATCTTTAATCCAGCCTTTTATCATAATTTATATATATATATATATATATATATATTATATATATATAATATTATATATATATATAATATATATAGAATAGAAAATAATAAGTAATAAATATATAATATATAATAATAATATATATATATATATATAATATATATAATAATATAATATATAATAGATAAGTATATATATATATATATATATATATATAATATATATATATATATATAATATAATATATATAATAATATATATAATATATATAATATATATATATATATATAATCCATTCATTCTGATTTAGTTATAAATTTTAAATTTTTATACTACCTATATGGAGCATAAAATAAGTTTGATAATATTCAAAAACCTATGTTCTTAACTTCTCATGCTTAGTATCATTCCATACTCCTGTTCTAGCTGTAAGCAATGTTTAATTCCCAAATAATAAAGCTAAAAGCAAATGTCATTTACTTCGTATTTTCGTATATTTACCTAAATGCCATATTATTATACTTTATACCGGTTTTGCTCATGATCTTCTCCACCGAACAATAAACATAGAAAACAATGCAAAGAATTTCTTTCCTCACACCATAAATCCATTTATGTTATTATGAAAAAAAATTGAAAATACCGTTGAATGTTCTGTTCACTTTAATAATTTTTCAATGTTAAGCTGGAGTAAACGGTAAATTTATTTCAGCTTCTCCTCGGCTAAACACAAAAACGCCGATAAAGCAAGTTTAACAGTATAGGCTCTAAAATTAACCCAAAATATTCTTAATCGCTCCGAAGCTTTCGGTATTGTGGAAATACGATGGTCGTGAAGCTACCCTTTATGATGTGCCAAATTCAAATCGGGTTTACGTCAGGGGACTACCTGCCAATCCACGGAATGTAGTCTACAGCTACAGCCACAAAAAAAATCAAACCCATTGTTGATTAACTGACTGTAGTCAGTCACCATCCTTTGAAATTCCCCTGACATTGCTCAAAACAGTCTTCAAGATTCTCACTGATAAGCTCTAAATACCGATCTTTATTTACAGTAACTTCTTGAAAGAAAAATAAGCTGCGCGACACCCTAATACGTAAAACAACCCCAAACCATTAAGATTCTGACACTTAACATTCTTTCGTGTACCTGGATCATAGGATTACTACTTGGTGGTTGGAACCACTTTGCTGTACGCCGCCACATCACCTGAAAAGTTCCTCATCAGACCAAAGCCACAGTTTTCCATTGATTAAAGTCCCATGAACATATTCTTACAAAAAGCAAGCCTAGCCTTCTTGGTGACATTACAGGCTTCTTTCTGCCGCACAACTGCGAATTTAGGATATCATTCATGTGACGCCTTACTTTCTTTCAGATGCATTTCCAACAACCTTGGGATTGTTGATTTCAAGCGAGGAAGAGGAATGGCAATTAAAGATCAGCATCAACTTGTCGTTTCATAATGCTTAGTCCGAGAAATTTTTTTAGAGGCACCAGGGCGCTTCTTCTGGCAGCTCAATTTCTTCTCCCTCACATTGCATCAAATTTTTATCCATCCTAACAGAACATAATGCTAACTCCATTAATATTCAACAAATCTCTTTATTTCTTTTCCTACCCTTGTTCAGGTGCACATAAGCTGCAATATGCTCTGCTTATGTCTTTATTCTTCCCCATATAATATGCCCCAATTATACCACGCTCAAGAAAAAATAAATGAAAAATTTGGAGAGGTTACAATGCAAATCCACTCACAAAGCATGTTTAAACTATAATTCATTTTTTTTTCATCTTTGATTATAAGGTACTCTTAAACGACTCAAACGCCAATATATGTCCAAATTTAAACCATGCATAACAATTTTTTAAAAATTTCAAAAAATTAAATGCAAAATTTTATAGAATAATATGACCAAACAGTATATATATATATATATATAAATAAATATATATAATAATATAATAATATATATAAAATATAAATAATATATAAAAATAATAATATGATATATATATATATAAATATAGGGCTTAATGTCGTTGCCATCCCGCAAGATTTTCATGGGCACCGTTATATATAAATATATATATATATAGATAATATAGATATATATATATATATATATAAATATATATATATATATATAAATATATAATATATATATATATACTATAAATATATATAATATATATATATAATTAAATATATAATATATATAATATAATAATATTATATATAAATAATATATATAATAATATATTAAAATATATATATATAATATTAATAATATATATATACATATATATATAATATATAAAATATATATAATAATATATAATATAAGTATATATAAGTTACTTAACGGAAACACCGTAATACTATACAAATAAAAAATTAAGTATATAAAACAAAAGTTTAAAAAAAAAACATTTTCAGTCGAAAATTAAAATAAAATGGAAATTAAAAATTTATTTTCCAATTTGAAAGCGGGAAACACTTAACCATATTGAAATAGAATGAGATAAAATAGGGCGTTTTCCGTCCGTTTTTCATGATTATCTGTTCATCTTTGAAAACTTGAAGATAATTTTTTTAATATGTGAAATTGATTAGATTTACTTTTATTTAAATGTAAGAACGAATTATCCTACTAACCTACCTAAAAAAAAAAAATTCGCACCTAGAACACTTATTTATGTATTCATAGAGCTTACACCGCCGGAAAAACTTTTTTTATTTGCCTCCCCTCGTGTCTCCTTAAGTAACTTCCATATAAAAAATATATATATATATAATATAAATATATAATATATAAAATATAAATATATAATATAATATAAAATAATATATATATATATATAATATATATAATATAAATATATTATATATAATAAATATATATAGTATATATCAATCGTTAATAACACTACCTTAACTTTACCCTCAATGATAAGGGCCACAAGTGGTCATTTACTGTTCCTAACCTTCGTTTCTTGGAAAAGAAAAACTCTTACTATTATTAATGCGATTTCCTTGTTTCTTCCTCTTCGATACTTAGATTGCCCAAGTTGCATATGACTGGACCGTAGTACTCCAAATATATTTTTTATAAGCTAATGTTTTAAGAAGCTCCCTCTCTGCATTGTTGGTGTTCACTTGCAAGTAAATATGCATAACATAATTTATATCAAAACTTTCGGTAGTTGGGTCAATTCTTAGGCTGATGCTATTTCATCATTCGCCTTCTTTTGGTTTGGTGCCAAGCTTGCTCAAGGAAGGAATCTAGACTTCTTCCCTTAAATTTAATAATTTCAGTAGCCGACATTAAAATAGATTTTGAAGAAAACTGGCTTATTTTGCAAACTTCAGAAGTTTTAATATTGTGAAGAATTATATTTTAAGGGTATCATAGTGGTAAAAGTATAGGGATCAATGTTTCCTAACTGGCAAATTGTTCCTTTCTACGCTCTTTAAATTCCAAGCAATATTATTTGCTAGCATTCATTACAATAAAGTTCTTTTGTTCCATTATTCAATCAGTCGGATTCGTTTTTTTCGCACACTTTTGATGCTTAAATTTTTCTTTAACTATAACCCAGAAAATATTTTTTCAAGGTAAACGTCCGCCTAAAAAACAATATTTTTTCGAATGATTCATAAAGCTTTAAACATTCGTAATTACAACGAATCTTTCAGAACAGATTCAGCCTTGTGTTGCTGCGCAATAAAACTTATCAGCGTTGGAACCTATTAATCCTTCTCTGCAGCCCAGTGTACTCTAATCTCATATTTGACTCGCCATCTTAACCTTGACCTCGAAATTTTTCAATGTCTTTCCATTTCTCTCAAAACATTTCAAATTTATTTCAAAATTTCATTTTTATTGCTAACTTCATGTGTTTAAACCCCAAATACGATTCGTTTATGGCTGGGAAGATCTCCCAGGATATTCCTACTTAGTAAATCTAAACAAACTACATTCAATGACTTCTTGAATTATATAACAATAAACCAACATCCCTCATATAAAACAAGAAAAACACCCTTCCTAGTCAACAGACATCAAATGACCGCAATAATAATAATAAAAAACAATTTGGTCAAGATTTCAAAATCTTTGACTACTTTTAATAAAGAAATAAATAAAATTAGATCATTCAGAAATTATAGACATAATATATAATATATAATATATATATAATATATAATATATATATATTATATATATATATATATATTAATATAAATAAATATATAAAATATATATTATTTTTTATAATATTATGTAATATATTGAATATAAAATGCATAGAATATATATAATTTTAGATAATATATATAAATATATATATATATAATATAGTAATATATATATAATAATATATAAAATAATATATATATATAATAATATATAATTTAAATAACAATTAAAACAATAATAATTTGTTTATAAAACACTATATTTAAATAATAGAATCTAATTTAAAAAAATAAATTAAAAAAGTAATTGTCTAAAAAAATCAAAAAAATCCAAAAACAATCAACAACAAAATGAAAAAAAATCTGCAATTCTCTCCCTCTCTCTCTCCCTCCTCCTCTCTCTCGCCCCTCTCCCCTCTCTCTTCTCTCTCTCTCGTCTCTCTCTCTCCTGGCATATATTAGATATATAAATAATAAAATATATAATATATATATATAAAAAATATATATATATATATATATTAATATAAATATAATATAATATATAATAAATATATATATAAATATATAATATATATAATATATATATATATATATATATATATAGTATATAATAATATTAATATATATATTATAAAATATATAATATAATAAATATATATATATATAAATATCATATATATAAATTATATATAAAATATATAAATATCTTATAAGTATACTAACTATTTATATATATTAAGAGTGTTTTCTTATTATATTACATATAATATATAAATATAATATAATAAAAATATATATAGATATAATAATATAATATATAATAATATATAAATATATAATATATATATATTAAATAATATATTATAATAATATATAATATAAAAATATATAATAATATAATATATAAATAATATATAAGTAATATATAAATATTATATATATATATAATAAAATATATATGATAAATAATATAATATATACATATATATTATATATATATATATATATAATATAAAAATAATATAATATATAATAAAGTAATAATAATAAATATAATATAATAAATATATATATATAACGTAAATGTCAACTTTCAGGTTTATCTTTATTTTAAATTTAGTAGATTGCAGCATCATCGTCTAGTTACTCTAGTATATTGTTTAAATGATTCTCATTTTTTGGATTTAACATACTTAAATTCATTCCTTGTCTTGTGTGAAAATGAAGAACATTTATTTACTTTCCTATATGAACAATTTTTTCTTAAAAAAAAAAACTTTGCAAAAAATTGTAAACACCCTACTTGGTTTTTCTTTTAAGAAGGTATTTTTAAATGATTAAGCATACAAATACAATAGATGATTAAAAATTAAAGGTATGTTAGGGTGTTAGACTTCAAATTTTAATGTACCTTTTTCGAAAAACATTATCTTATCCGTGAAAATTTGGAATTTCTATATACTGGGCCATTACTAACCATATTCCCGTTAACAATTTTTACAACAAGAACTATAGACTTTACACGAAACGGTTCCTTAATCGATAATTATATTTATATATATATAATATATATTAATATTATATAGTATACTATTCAATAAATATAAACGGATAGATGCTATACTACGTAACAGAAAAACATATATATAGAGAAAAATATTTAAATAATATATAATATATTATATATATATAGAAGTAATAATTCCGTTAGTGTGGAAGGCTTCGACCGCCAGTTTTCAATATGAAGTTTTTCTAAGCATGTTTACAGGCGACAGGCTATCAAACCCGGGCCTTTCCTCGCTTGTACTTACTCTGAACCAGCGTTGAATCTATACCCAGAAGCACGGATCCCTCTGAGAGCTCTGGAGAATGAGTTTTGAGGGCCTAATGGGCCGAGAAATGGTTTTCCAGAGTGTTTTAGGGTTGAGAGTTCGGCCCAGAAGACAAAGATGCGAACCAACTGACACGGCGGAAACCCCTTCCCTGGAGTTGTTAGAGATTAAAAGATTAATAAATATAAATAGATTATGCATAAACTATAAAAGTTATATTGAGATATAAATCAATTTATATTCTATATATGTCCACAATATATATAATATATATATAAATATCCTGATGCTTCCTGGAAATTTCTTTACACAATCCCAGTTCCCCTGAGCCATGATTTTCCAACCTTAATTACCGAATTATTTTAATATTTTTTTCAAAAATATTGATACAGACCACATTGATAGCTTATTGAACTATCGCGGCATCCCGTCTACAAGTCGCAGACAATATTATACATGCACTGAAAAAATTTTATTAAGTTTTGCTGGTATATCTGTATGTATTGGGCCTGCTCGATATATATATAATAATATTTTTTGCATCCTACATCATGCCCTACCAGTATTTTAATCACTGAAAGAATTTCTGTAACTTTTGCGTCTTGTTAGTTAAAGTCAATCAGACTTGGTCAGAAAAAGCTCAAAAAACTAAGAAATTAAATTTAAAACAGGTTAGACAGCCAGATAAATTACTGATGTGAAAAAAATTGAAAATTGATTAATTACTACTTAATCAACGAATGTTACCAAATCAGTTCATACTTTATGCATACTTTAAAAATTATAATATATTGGGAAATTCAAAATATTTTCTAAGTAATTTATAACCAAAGGGAGAAAGAATTTTTACTTTTTATTTACTGAAAAGTTTATTTATAATTTTAGTATGCAAATCTAGTATATCTCTATATCAATAAAATTTAAAATACATTCATTTGTAATTTTTATTAAATTTTTAAAAATCTTTGTTTTTTTTTCATTCTTTTTAATTTCAAATATTAAAAGTATATCAGTGAAAAATCTGAATTGTAATTGCAACTAGCTCACTAATAATGAAAATAATTTAAGTAGTTTGTACTATGCATATTTAGTAAATTTTTAAAAATAATCTCTCAAATGTTGAAAATAATACCTAAAATTTTTAAAAAAATAAACAAAAAAACCCACTTAAGGCTGACTTTTTTGATTTATTAGGTGGCTTTTGTTTCTTATTTTGGGTGGTTTTTTAATGCCAACCCTTGGTTAAAAAAACCAATTAAAATCAAACTGCTTATTATGGGATAGATATTCCTAACTCAAACTCATCATGCACAGCTAAGAGGGAGTGTACCGAAGGTGCTAGTTTCATCGGGCAAAAATTTTCAGAGTTTGATTTTTTTTAAATTTTCATCATCCAACTCAAATATAGTATAAATATATATATAGATAAATAATAAAGATATAAAATAAATATAATAAATAATATACGAAAATAGTAGGTCTTTTCACTATTTTATATTATAATGGATATTCTTGACATTAAAATCAAAGCCAAGTTATAGGATGTATTTTAACCCATCACTATAAGTCATTGATATATAGTTTTATGTAACATACTTATTGTGATATTTACTTCTCTTACGGTAAAAAAACTCAAAAAAATACTAAATCTATTCAAGCTTCCTAGCCAGGAACACTTCATTCTACCAAATTAATTTATAATAAACTAGAACTGATATTATGGATCTGTCGAAGATACAATGGCCGCTGAATTGGAAGATGCCGCGATTCATTGGGGCATGGATGCGCTGATCGAGGTTCATAACGAAGAGGAACTATGATCGCGCATTATCACCAAGTAAATTTATATGTAGGAGTTTACATTTTAAATCACGCAGAATATTTATGGTATTAGGCACTATATAAGTATAACTATATATAAATTATATATATTATATATATTTAGATGGTGTTTCCAATATAAGTGATTTTCTAGAACGCAGTATATATAATGAAATTACTCATAAGTATATAATTATTATTTAAATTCAGATATCCCGGAGGTATATATAGGTTACCTTAAAACGTCACGTACGAACATAAAGTTTATATATATTTCAAAAGTAAATTAGAGTATTTAATGTTTTTCCTATGGGGCCAGGCAAGGTCAGAGGAATAACAGACAAAGTAGAAAAAATTATCTAATTGGATATATCATTGAAAACTAGATGAGGTGCTCCATTCTGGCTACTTCGGCATGAGCCGACCCATTATCGACAAATCCGGGCAGGGCAGGTTAAAAGCTGAAGAAGAGCCATATATATTGATCATACTTCTATATAATATTATTATATCTTAACATTATTGACTTTCCCACAACTAAACCTACCTTTATTTTATGCATTGAGATACCACCCACCTCCCACCTTGGTAATAGGGTACCCTATATAGTACCACCTGTACTATTAAGATATTAGTTTATAATAGGTATCGAGAAGTAATTTTCCAATTAGAATTAAGGTAGACATCGTTCCTCCAGTTCCGGACCTCCTATTACAATTTGAAATGTTAAGCATTAATTCTGACATTCCCTACTAATATGGCGCGTTTAAGTTGGCCTTTAAGCCTCACAATGTCGACTTCTAAATCGCGACGTTCATCGCAACAATATATTTATTATTACTTTGAGTGAATCATGTATGAAAATCCCCTTATGCCTAGATTATATTATCCTAATGCATAATGAGAACTTGAATCATAGAACTCATAGTCTATGTATCGAGATTGTAGGCTACACTAACAGTGAGCCCTACTCAAATCAGTAATATAAGTTTTAATTATATTAGTCGCATATAATATCCCACAATATATGTTTTTTTTAGTAGACATATTAATGGTTAATACTTGTTCTGTTTGGCTAAATTCCCTAAATATATTATATACCATGTTACACCTATTTTGGTGTTATGTTCGATATTCCATTGCACTCGAGTCAATAGCTTCTACGAATAACCTGTGAATTGTCTAGTCTTCTAAAAAGAGCTGTTTTCGCTTTCCCTTCCCATATAGATTCGTTTAATTACACCCACACCGACACGTGACAAACAGGTAGATGTCATCCTTACCAGGCCAGTAATAACCGTGTACCTTGCAGTTCGTAACTTAGATCTTAACTATAAACGCAAATACCTATATTTATAGATATTAATCTTGCAGCTTGATGACGTCTTGTGTTTTTAAGCGAATAATTAATTTCATTTTAATCCAATAAAAGTATTTTTAATTGTATCATTTTAATCTCTCATATAATACCTATAAATATATAAGATCTAATTTTTTTTTATATTATTTTACCGCCCTATGTTTGATACAGGAATAATAATTCATACCCTGGATTAGGGATTGAGTATCATTACTGAAGTAGTAACCTACATTGAATAAAGTAAGGCGAGTAAGCTGTCAGATTTTTATTCAATTAATGATATAATATATAAATATATATTAATATTATATAATATATAATATATATATATATATTATTAATATAATATACTTAATATAGATAATTAATATATTAATATATTATATATTATTATATGATTATTAATATAATTAAATAAATAGATATAATATATAATAATAATATATTGAATTAAATAATGGACATTTAGAGGTTGCTATTAGTTATTAATGATAAAGTTATTCCTGTTGTGTTTCATATAATTACAATTAGAGTTCCTAGTGAGTTTATGTTGCTAACAATGAAGAAATGTGTTCTATGGTTAGGAAGAGTACTGTAAGAGATATACGGTATATGATTAACAATAAAGAATTACTCCGCTTTTGAGATTGTAACCTTCTTATACTATCTACAAGTGTATTGTAAGAATCCGCCGAATAATTCCAATTCCATCGCGTAAGAGAGAATCCGTTTATCAACGGAGAATAGATTCTTCTTTCTCTCTATAAATTTTAAGAGCTCATCTCCGATATCCGAGAGATACACCTTCTCTAAAGCCTTCGTTTGATAGAAATACGGGAATGATCAGATACCCATAGATTCCCGGTTGGTTAGATTTGCTCATCTTTATGATCAGTAGGAATAACGTATATTTTATTATAAATGATAATAAATAAATAAATTCATTATGAATAAGAAGATTAATACTCTGATAATGCTTTACAGATAAAAGTATTTAGACATAAATTTACGGGACTGTCAATCAAGGACTTGATGATCTGAAATATTTCTAATAAACTTGGTAAATAATAAAGGTAATGCATGACAGTATTTTAATCGAAGATATTGCTATATAAGATATATAAGTAACAATTAGGGGATTTCGATTTTACAGAGCAGTTAAATTATCTCAATATTATAATTGATTGGACAAATGGGAACGGAATAATTACGGTCATAACTATGTGATCAATGTGCTGTGCGGGTAATAATGTTTATACTTGGTTTTAACCGAAAGGATACGGTACATCGAAAACCAAATACAGACACCTGAGCCTTGTCTGCTATATAAGAGAGAATCATAAATGATTGCGACACCGAAAATACTATGAGACCGATATACTGGTTAACGAGAGATAGGTAAAGTATATTATGATTTATGAGGTAAAAATAACGACAACCAGAGCGAAATTATGTACCTCGAAGCAATGAGTAAACGATTTATGAGACCTGAATTGACATTGTAGTTGGTTTTACCCAACATAACAAGTGTCACACCTTATCCGGCCCCTATTCCAGTTTATGACCGCCTGATTAAGACTAGGCAGATAACTAATCTTCATTCCTCCGTTAATAGTAGTTCGGAGTGTAGCTCGTTGATATTGTATAGTCACTAAAGTGTTATAATATCTACAGCCGCATTTCGTTTGTTTCAATTGAAGAATGAACTGACTTGCCCACTCATGTTGCTGGGCACTGCACATCAATACCGGACCTAACACCATAACGTAACTACTTTGCCTGGGGCGCAATCTCACAATAAAGGTGTCGTTTTCGCCCCGGCGGATAAAGTCCCATGATAAATTTTTACGATGGCTGTTGGATCAGGCAGAGTGTATGCAGAACAATGACAGAGTATAAATGGAATGACGAGGTAATAGGTACCATATTAGTCCCGATTTCCCCTAGAGAAGTGCCTGTGATTGCATAAGGTACTGATGTGTAGGGAGGTGAGCCGCTAATATTAGTAATCTTCTACAAGTATATAGAACCATACCATCACTCACGGGTCAGAGCTATCCAATCTAAGTTGTGATGAAGGTGTTAGAGCTCATCTAACGATAGTCCATATCTCAGTGGACTGAATCCATATGCACGCTGAAGAGGAGAGAGTCTGTGAGGTCTCCATTTCTCCGCGACAACACGACCAAGTTTCTTGAACCCTGCGCTTTAATAGATGTATGAACCCTCCCTTTGTTGGAACGAAGGATTAGTCCTCCTGTGCTTTTACACCTGAGCTACTACGGCGCTTTTTAGTATAAAAAAATAAATAATTTTATAAGTAACAAACATATAGTGTACAGTTCTGGGGACCTAATATTATATACAATTTAATATATTATATATATATATATATAATTAAATATTAATAATATAATTAATATAATATTATATATATATATATATATATAATAATTATATAATTATATTATATATTTATATAATTATTATATAATATTATATAAATTATATATAATTAATAATAATATATATATATATATATTATAATTAAATATATTAAATCTTAAAATGTTAATACTAATATTTTAAAATACTGAATACAATTTCATGCTTCATTATCACATAACTAATATAATTAATACAAATTATTAATACATACATATATATCAAAGTACAAATATATACATAAATAATACATTATATCTTTCAAATCTATAATGGTTTTAAAGTCGTTTTATTAAGAAACTTTTTAAGATTTGATTGAACAGAAAATAATATCATCATACTTAATGATTTTCAATACTGAAATACTTTTTAATTTTTAACTATCATATCACTACTTATACACTAAACCATTATTTTATTTAAATATATATAACACCATAATTAAATAAATAATAACACTCACTATATTTTCTATAATTAAATAGCATCTAGATTTATACAGCTTATATAATATTTCTGAGATCGGAATTATTTTCGAGATTATGTCGAATGGATGATGAGGAAATTTCGATAATCACCAGTACTATTAAATTGCAAAATATCTATACCTTAGCTAATGCCTCAGCTTTTCCCTTTCATCTAACCTAGAAGATAAGTGATTATTATTAGTTTTAGTTCATTAATAATATTTTATATATATTTTAGTATTATAATTAGATTATATAGTGAGTTATAGGATTATAATACATTAATATCTGAGATATCATAGTGATTTGCTAGTTGAATTGTAGTCTACTTGGATAATACTTGATGAAGGTGGATTTATGAATGTATGTGATAGTATTTTTTTATTATCTCACGCTATCTATTATCAAACTAACGGAATATTTCTTATTTAATTAATCATCGTATATATTATTATTATCAATATTTACTTAGAAGTTTTTTTCATAATAATTACCATAATTTGTAATGGATTAAATTGGCTTCAATAATTATATTAAAACACTAATATTTTATGCTCTTTAAATATAAAAGGTTATAATGCTTTCGGATCGAATTCGTTATTAATATATAAATTAATATAATCTATATAAAATTAATATAATATATTAGAATGAATATGAAGCCCAATCTATCTTTAAGCACCAGTCATAATATATGTGGAAAATCGAAAGCATCCTTCTAATATATTTTGAATACTTAGGATAATAATTGTAAAGTAATTATTCCGAGAATTACTAGAGCAAAAACTAGATAATAACCATTAACCACAGTTTAAATCAATACTTTAATAAAAAATCAGAATTTATCAAATTTGTAAGCTCGATCCAATTTGTATAGAATTTATTGAGAACTAAAGATATATTGATAAATATTGAAACTATTCCAATTTTCAATATATTATTATTACTATGTATTCATAAATGTTTATATAGCTACATCCTACCGAAGTAATACTAATATAAAAGTTATTATTTTTAATTAAGTTTTCTAAATAAGTCTCTATATAGAATAATTGATTCATTTTACTCCTGAAGCTTCAAATGTTAATATTTCATGATTTCCAAAAATAACTATCAATTAATATTTAATTTCAAATATCTTTTCTTATCAAATCTTCTCCATCCTAAAAGACTCAGTATAGATATACTTTAGGTGTACAATGCACCCATCTCCTACACTCAAGGAATCAAAGAGTCTCTGTCTAGTCACGCGCTGTTCGAAGATTGTCTCGCGTATAAAAAAGTTTCTGATCATTGACTCTATGTAAATAGCTGATTTTCCTCTCCTTTCAATATTCTATAATTGGCAGTGCACAAACCTATCGCACTAGCGCCTAGGGATGTGAGAACTCGAAGTCGTCCAGAGGAAGTCCAAAAAGGAAAAAGGAAACCGAACCGAACGTAAATAAGAGCTCCATTACTTTTTCTCTTATTTTTATTATTTTGCCTTCAAGAACCATTTACCAGGTCCCACGGATCCAGTTAAATAGATTTGTGAGTTAAATTAATTATTATTATTAACTTTAGGTTCTTTTGAAAATGTTTTGTTGTGAATTACTAATTATTTTCTTTTATTTATAATTATGTTAATTATGTATAATTTAAACAAACCATTTAAATATAAAAATATTATGATATATATTTATTTATTATTATAATTAATTATATTAATTAATTAAATTAATTAACTTAACTTAGTGGGTAAATTGAGTGAAGTTGAGTAGTGAGTATTAATTATTTATAGACTTATTATATAATTATTATTATTATTAATTATTATATATTTTATTTAATATTGATTATATTTGATTATAATTATTATATATTTATTTTTTTATTATTATATTAATTATCATTTTTTATCTCATTATTATATTAATTAAATTATATATTGTAATATATATATAAATTATTTTATATTATAAAATTATTATTATTATTATTATTATTGAATTATTAAGTATATTAATATTATGAATATTGAATTATTTAAATAAAATTTCAAAATTAACATATTGATATTATATATATATTAATATTTATATATATTTATTATTAATATATTATGAGAGAGTATTTTGCACGATAAATTATAATTATATATTTCAATTAGCTAGTTATGAAATTATGTTATGTATGTATAGAGGATTATAGATAAGTTAAGTAGTAGTGGTTTTTAGTAAAGTAAGTAAGTAGGTAAGTAGGTAAGTAGGTGAAATATAGACGTTTATTAATTATTTTAATATTTAAATTAATTATATAATAATATTATATTATATATTAGATTATTATAATATTAATTGAATGTACCAATTAAATTATAAAATTACCTTCGTAGATTTGAATTCCTCCATTTGCATAATGTCCCTCGTAAGCACGAGAACTATTTCGGTCCTGATTCAAATTATTGTAAAAATATTCTTATAGATATATATATAATAATATAATATTATATATATTTAATATATTTATATAATATAAGATATTAATATATATAAATATATATATAAGTAATATGAATAATATATAGTTATAATATAAATATTATAAATATATTATAAATCATATAATAATATAATCTATATAATAATATTAATATTTAAATATATATTAATATATCAATATTATATTTATATAATTATATATATATAATATAATATATATATATTATATAATATCATTTCTGTCTATTCTATAACTTGTTAATCTACTTTTCTTTTTCTACCTAAACGTGTGCCATCATTTAACTATCAAGAGTATGAACAAAATAATAATCTAAATAAGATTCTCACTATTTAACTATAGCTATTTATTTTTTATAATAATATATTAAATCTTTAATAATAAATTTAAATAAAATATCTTATAAAATTTAAGCTCTTGTTATTTAAATACTTAAATTTAGCCTGAACAAGAATAAATGAAAAAGGCTACAAATCGCATCGCACAGAGAAACCCTTGAAATTGGGAGTTAAAATATTACAGTCAAAGTTACCTAGATGATTGGAAATGATAAATTTTGGGGGATAATGGAAATATAAATTAATTGGGGGTAAAGGAGTTGGATTCGTAAATTCGAGTATCAAAGTGTGTTTGAATTTTTAAGATATTTATTTAAGAGATTGTAAATATAATTTATGTTGACTAATAATCTAATCAACTTAAATAGTCTATGTGTAAAATTTACTACAAAATTGAAACAACCCCATCTTATATTTATCATTTGATGAGCATACAATAATTTATTCTGATGAATTATCATCTTTGGTATAATTTGATGAGAAGTTACTAATGGGTTATTAGAAACATAAGCTATTGTAAGAATAGATACACTAAAAAATGACTTTGAAATTTATTTAATCATTATAATGAAGTACAGCAGCAGTTGTACTAAAGGATTATTGTTCCAGTTATACTAGGATGAAATTCGGTAAATATTAATTATTATTAAGATTAATTAACAAGGTTTAATTCGTAAGACTATACTGTATATTATATAGAATTAATTGTTTATGATAAATAACATAAGTTGTCAGATTATATTTAATTATCAGTGTACCCCCTATGAATATGGGTTTGAGAACCATAACTAATCAGAACGGTGTTAAATATACCCTGAAGTAAACCAAATATAATGTTGGACCTCGAAATCATCAAAGTAAAATATATTATTTAAAAACGTATCATCCACTTTCCTCTGATTTCCCCCTTTCCAACTCACAAATAAAAGTACTTAACAATAAACTAATTTTCTACTAATTAGTTTTATATTCACATGACTGTAATAGCATAAATGTAATATCAAGTTCATGAAATCTAATATATTTAATTTTAACATTATTTATATAATTATTTTCAGTTATATATATATATATAATAAGAATGATTAAAGATTATATTAAATTTTTTTATAAAAATAAGTTATGAAAATAATATGCGAATTCCTGTTTTGTACTTATGAAGTAAATACAGTTATTAGATCTATGCTTTTGTAATTCCTAAATTGGATGCATGATTCGCTTACAATTTCTTTTGTAACCAGTAGCTAATTATCTGATCCAGAATAATAAGCTCAATACTATCGACTAAGTTAAGGTAAGGATCTCATAGAGAGTGTAACTAACGGTCCAAGGTTAGGATTGATTGTAAATTGCGATAATATACTAAAAATCGGTAATTACCCAGTCAAATTGCAACTAATTAACACATCTATAATATATAATCTAGTGAGATTTAAAAAATTATTAATGAAATTGGAAATAATGTTTGTTAATTAAAGATGTTAAATATAGATCTTTATAATAAAATATGATCCTAGCTTAAAGAATAAATATTACTATAATATAACTCTATATGGTAATCTTAACATTACAAGGTAGTAGATAGAGACACAGATATATCGATTGCCTTCAAAAATATAACAAAATTTAGAAGTGACTAAATGGAAATTTTTGTGATGATACAATATAGAATTATTTACATAATTTTTTACACATACTGTGTATAATAAATATAGATTACATTATCGAAAATGCTTTACCCGTTTAATTATGTACTTTATATACAATGGGTAGTCACCTAAAGCTGGATAATCTGACCTTCAGAAGAACTGAGATATTATTATTAAATTATAAAACTACGTTACACTTAAAACGTATCGATACTTTTAGTAGTAAAATATTATAAAGCTTGTGAATTAATTTAAATTTTTTTTATTTAATTGTGTGGTGCTATCAGAAATTTAGAATATATTTATTTGAGCCCAAAATTCAGTATCCCTATGATAATTAAAATAATCACCGTTTTCATTGTTTTATGTAAATTAATAGTTTGAGATTGAATGAATATTATGTATAGCAAGAGGTATATTCATATAATGATTTTCGTTTTTTAAGTACTTTTGTAACAATTAGTAATAAAATAGGTGTCAATTTGGTTTAATGGTAGTTATATAAATTGGATAAATTAGTTATAATAATCGAATCTACAGATGCAACCGGTAATAACAATTTTTTTCAATTTTTAAGTTATTCCCGAGTGAGTAATCATTTACGATTATGTGTTTTACTTCATGACCCAAAGACTTAAATTCGCGATGTTATTGAGTGAAATATGATTTTTAAACAAAAATAACATTAAATTATTATAATATTTATTGTAATTGTAATATATTGTAATGTTTATTTAAAAAATAAATTAGCTAATTTCACCGTATTGCAAGGGAAATATCTTGTCTAACTTACCTGAGAGTATATTCACCTTACATATGATAATTGAGGTAATATTATTGATATTATGTTATAATAATTATTATAATTATTGGTATTTATTGATTGTATTTATTAATAATTAGAAATTTTGAAATATTATATATTATCAGAGATGGGCGCCCGAAACTTTTTTGTTTAATAAAGAAATAACTGAATTTATTTTTAAATAGCTTTACGACATTAAATTTGACAAAAGAATATGGGGTTAATTGATAAGACTTAAGTAGGTAGTGAAACAAGTCTAAGAACTATTTATAACTGCTTATGCCCATGCTCCAGTAATAAATAATAGTACAAAAGTAATGTAGGCGGTTAGGGAAGAATTAAGTGAATGTTTGGGTAATTTTAATAAGGGTTGGCGATGTAGAAAGAAGAGGAATATTGGGTCATTTAAAGAAGAAGATGGTAAGAAGAAAAATGATGAAAAATTGTTGGGATTGTGTGCTCTAGAAAGAGATAATAAAAGAAAACAACTTGGTTTAGTGGAGTGACCGCGGTAACGTGCTTTGCTTGACTATACACGTTTAAAACAAACGAGAGGAGCAGTAGGTGGTATATCCCGTTCGCTACTTTTAGTAGAAGTAAAGTTAAAGGTGAAAGGAAGGTGGAAGTGTAAATTGGAATCTGGTTGGAGTGTGTAAGTTGTGTAGAACTTACGAGATTAGAAAAATTAGAATTTTAAAAATGTTCAACAAAATACGAAAGGTAATTAGAAAAAGAGATAAGAGAGAAAATATTCGAGGGTAGTATTATGGAGGAAGATTTAGAAAATTATAGGAAAATTAGAAATGAACTTTACCAGTCAACAAGAAAGGCAAAGATAGTACAGAATTTGACAAGGAATAGTAATAAGGACTCAAAAACACTTTTCTAGCTTTTATAGACTAAAAGTAAGAATTGGTCCAATTAAAATTGAGGAAAATTAGCAAATTCATTTAAGGAATTGGTTAATACTTTCAACGCTTATTTTGCAGCAATGTTTACTGAGGAAAGATTGGATATAGTTTGGAGACTAATACCTCTGGAATGCATGTAATAAATAGACTTACGAAATTTGAAATTGAGGTAAAAGCAGTTAAATCTGAAGGAGGGTAGTAGCAGCATTATAAAGGCACTGCATATGATTTTTAAACGATCTATAACATTTAGTGAGGTACTGAAAAAACTGCATATGTTGTGCCTATTTATAAGAAAGGTAGTAAGGAAGATTTAAGAAATTATAGGCCAGTTTGCTTAACATCTCCGGTTGTAAAACTTTTGAAAACGTTTCTGAAAGGTCGTGTAGAGAAATATTAGGACGACAACAAGATATTGTATGATTCCCAACATGGTTTTAGAAAGGGTAGGTCATGTCAGTCAACCATCCTTTTAGAATTTTTGGAATGCATTATTGACTGCATTGACCGAAGAGATCCAATTGATATTAAATATTCAAATTTTAACAAAGCAAAAGTTATCGCAATTTGGTATAGGTGGAGTGGTATATGGTTAATTAAAGAGTGGTTGTGGAATAGAAGGCAATGTGTACTACTAAATGGCAAAAGTCGTTATTGGAAATAGTGAAGAGTTCAGTGCTGGGGCCACTATTGTTGCTCACTTATATAAATGATTTAACTAAGGACTTAACTGTGAGATTTCCAAGCTTGCTGATGATAACAAAGAGGATACGTCAGTAGGAATTGATGATGGATGTATAAAGATTCAAAATTATCTTAATAAACATCTTGGGTGGGCAGATAGTGGCAAATGAATTTTAATAGTAAAAACTGTAAGGTTCTTCACTTAGGCAACTCAAATAAAAGATTAAACTACAATATGAATGGGGGTTAGCGAATCTGTGGACCAAGAAAAAGGTTTAGGTGTGATTATAAGCAGTAATCCGAAAGTGGTTAATCTGTGTTTGGAAGCAAGGAATAAAGCTAATAAAATGCCAGAGTATAATCAAACTCTTCAAATCGTCTACAAGAGCAGTAGAGATAGTATTATAAGAGCTATTATAATAGCTATGTTAAGTCAGTATTAAGAGTATTGTGCAAAAGAAAAGTATTTAAGAAAAAACATAGATATGCTGGAGAGAGTGCAAAGTAGAGCAACAAGGATGATTTCTGGGTTTGATGGTAAGAGCTAAGAGAAGAGATTGAAGAGTTAGGAATACTTCTCTGTAGAAAGGCGGTTTTTTAGAGGGGGATATGATTCAAGTCTTCAAAATATTTGCATCTATTGATAATACTGAGACCAATAAATTCTTTATAGTCGACCACGGACGGGAGATCAGAGGACCCGATAAGAAAATTAAGAAGGTGTCCATGTAATTCGATGTAAGAAAACATCATCAGTGAATTAGGTTGCTATATAATTTGGAATCGAGTTATTTGCTTGCGCAAGAGGTTGTTGAGGTTGTGACTACTGTAGCAACATTTAAGAAAAAATTTGAGGATAGGGTTTGGGTATCATTATAAGGAATTATTTTGACTGTAAGCCAAATTGACGGGCTTTTAGTAATGTTTTTTAAGATAACAACTGCATGTTGAAACTATTTAACAACGTTGTACAAGCGTTCTGGTGTGGTAGGCACTGTACCTAAAGCTTATAGTTTTCTGGCGTGTTGTGGTACATAGCCTAGTTGGTGACTATGTAAGGGTATTGACAAATCGCTAGGAAGTGCAGTGTGACTGTTTTGCATGGAGTTATGATTGGGCAATTGGACCCTAATCTACTCTGTAGTTAACAGGGCAAGTTCTTCGAATAGGCTTACTGCTCCTTACTGTATCTATATAGTCAATGGTACACTTTCAGTGATTTCAAATGATTGTGGAAGCCGTAATCCATTAAATACAATCTTCCACATATATATTTAAGCCGATACGCATTATTGGGGATTTTGGAAGAATGAAGGAAGAGATTGATCAAAATGTTGTGGAGAGTTTAAATTGATAAGCAGTCTTAGAAAAACACTGAAAATGAAAAATTTATCTTGGAAGGCAAAAATGAAATTGTTCGGGTGTATATTTATTCTAACTGTTCTGTATGGATCCGAGACTAGTGTACGAAATTCTAAAAAAACAAAAAAACAAAACAAGAGAGCTGAGATTTTGGAAAATGAATCACGAGGTATTGTGAGCTAAAGAGAAGTGATAGGATTAGAATTGTAAGGATAAGAGATATGTACCGCTAGGATAAGAGTATGTACCTGCTAGGATAGGATAAATGTCCGGTGGAAAAAGAAAATCAATTAGATTCTGAGATGATATAGTCAAGAGCTTAAAGTGAATGATGAGAGGATAGGCAAGAAGGATTTTATGTATGCAGTGATTGGAAGTAGGGGAAGAGGCAAATCCAAAGTGGTTTAAAGGAGTAAAGAACTTATTAATAAGAGAGGGTATTAGTATGAATGAAGGTAAGAGATTGAAGAAAAATAGGATCACTTAGGGAAGAGTTGTGTAAAGGACGTTCCTTTTAGGGCTGCAAGTTTTTAAACAACCTTGAATAATGCAATCGACCGGAAAATAACAATTATTTTTTGGAGCATTCAGAATTTTCAACAGACACCCCCTAGCAGTTATGTGGGAGAAGGTGATGAGTATTATAGTATATATATATATATAATATTATATATATATATATATAATATATATATATATGAATATACTATAGTACGGTACGGCCCAGGCTATTCCGTGGAAGTCAATGCTATAGGGCTCCGATACTCAATTTAAGGTATATATGGGCCAGGATGTAGAAGTTATAGGTATAGCGTATATAGTGTATATTAGTAGTATAGTATATTAGCAATGCGTGTGTGAGTATATGTGTGTGTAAGTGTGTTACTGTAGTGTGATATGTGATAGTGTAGTATATTAGTGTGTGTAGTGTTATGTGTGTGAGTTATATGTAGTATGAGTATTATAACTTAGATATTGTATATATATCACAACCACCCCTCTGGCTAACCCTGAATGTTATTAATGGTTTGTTTTTATCAACTAAGGTATTTCAGTTATATTTTTTAGAAGAGTATTTATTTATATTTTTTAAGAAAAGAGAGGTTTGTCCTCATATCGATATTTCTCTTTATCAAATATATACCTTTGATATAGCGCTAGTATACTTGTTTGGAAATCTACATCGTCTAGCTCTGTAATTGCCCCAATAAACATCAGTAGTAGGATTTTGTGATCTAACCGTCTATATAATAATAATAATATTAATATATATAATAATATATATATATATTTAATATTATTATATATAGATATATTATTATATATATATATTAATATAATATATATATATATATATATATATATATAATATATATATATATAGTATAATATATATAATATATTATATATAATCTCATTACATGTAGTTTATATATATATATATATATATATATATATATATATATATATATATATATATATATATATATATATATATATATATATATATATAATATATATAATTTTTTGATATAATAATATATATAATATATAATATATAATTATATATATATATATATTATATATAATATATTATAAAAATATATATATTATATATATAATACTATATATATCACCCCACTTCCTCTTCATTCCTCCTATGTAATCGATGTCGGTTGGTTTTTTAATCGGTAGTTGTTTTCCATATTAAACTTAAAAATGTTTATTTGATTCTTTACGTGAAGAAAACCGGAAAGTGCGTTTTATTAATGTTCACACAGTAATATTTGCTTTCATTAGGTATAAAATTTTCACAGAAGATTAGTACTCTTAATTTGGATTAAACTCATGTTAGTTCGCCCTCGTGGTAACGTTTTGCGGCATTGGTTACCTATCTGGTGTTTCATCGTAATCAAATGTCTTTTGCTGTTTCAATGAGTTTTTAAGTTCTGTGCAAAATTATATTCCAATTAACAGAATAAAATGCCAACTGGGATAATTTAAGTAAAAGTTTCTGAACAGAATGATTATTATTAAAGTCCCTGTATATATATATATAATATATAATATATAATATATAATATTATATATAATTATATATATAATATTATATATATAATATATAGCATATATATTATATTATAATATTATATATATATTATAAATATTATATATCATATACATAATATATATATAATATATATATATTATTAGCTTATGGAAGAGATATAAGTCCCCCCTCCCGTTAACTAAAGTTTCTATAATATAGATATTATTTTGGAATACTGTTGGCATTTTATTTATAGCAAATTTAATCATAAAGATCTTAATTTGACATTTTCTCAAGTGAAGTTTTCAATTTTATTGGAACATTTATTTGTTTTTACTTTACAATCGCCTTTTCAGTGCGTCATGTGAGCTTTTTTACTTTCGTTTTGCCCGTAAAGGAATCTTCAGAGAGCAATTAGTCTTTCTTTCATGAAAACTTTCCTCAAAAAATATCTATGATGACATCTTGGAAAATCTTTCTTTTTTCAACGATTAATGTCATTTTCTTTTATTTATATTAATTTAAAAAAATTATATTTATTAATGGAAGAAAAATGCTCGTAAAATTATGCAACATATTTCGAAAATTAAAAGGTAATTCATTCAAATTTCGTATAGTTTTTACTGCAAATATTTAACATTTTCATGTTTGAGAATATGTGACAAAAAATAACGTATATCATTTTTTTTCAAAAAACCTTTAGTAATAATTCATTATTTATACAATAGCATTCGACAACTCGTGTACTTCTAAATCAAATCCTGTTATTAATCTGATTTCTCGTTTACCTCTTCCTCCTATATGCATAAATGATTTATATATCCAACAAATTTAAATTTATACATATACTTCACTCTACAATGGTTCTAGTGCAACAGTTTCTCCGAGTTCTTCACCCCCGCAGAAAACAAACCACGCTCTGATGGACCAATTCTCATGCTGGGATTTCCGGCAATAAGAAGGCTGACAAAGAAACCAAACAGACCTACTGCGCCTTTACAGCTCTCGATATCTCCCACCTGCACTTCAGCAGGATTGCCTCCCTTCCACTGACTACTTCCATGCTCTCCGCATAGTTTTTCAGGACATGCTGATAAAGTACTGGACGGGTGGTACTGAGAAATGTTAAAATGAATATATTAAGTGAATTCCATACATTGGCGGATTGTCTATTACTCTTACCGGTGAGTGAAGTCAACCGTCAATATGAGTATATTTCCTCGCACGTCTAAGCTATAATATTATTGAGGCCACACTTTAAATATATACCTAGTATTCGCCTCTCGAGCTTCTCCTTCATTCTACATGTTAATGTTGCAACTCATACACATATTCTCCGGAATCGAATCGTCATAAATGTACCTCAGATCTTATTGGTCCTCCTGCGATGTGTTCTATTTCTTTTCTTATCATAAAAGGATTAAGTTTACGATGGTTGAGAGTCATATACTGGTTTGACCTAAGAACCTAATAACTTGGCACATCTGTACCTTGCTTGAGTAGATACCCTAGGGGGAGGAAGTTCAGGAAGCAATAACAAAACAATTTAAGAACGACCATTTACCTTTTACTCCTCGTACTATGACCGATTACGCTTCTCTAGTCGTTAGTTAGTCTATTATATGATATATATAGCTTATATATGAGTTAATATATATATCGTGTAGGTGATAAATAGTAGGTACTCTAAACTAATATCTGGTATATAGTGAAAAGGAATTTGTATATGTTAATTTATTAGTATATGTTAAATTAGTTATAATGTATGTTATATGTATTTATAATGTATGTATAATGTATAGTTATTGATTACCCTAGTATATATAATTGATAAGTGTTATGTTAATATATTGTAATTAGTATGTATGTATTAGTTAATGTATGTAATGTTATAGTTAATGATATAGTAATGTATGTTATGTAAGATGTATGTATTATGTTATATGTGTGTGAGTGTATAAATAATCGATTAAATTTTTTTCATAGTTCATTGAAGAATTTTTATATAAACATTAAAAAGATTTTTTGTTTTGAAAAAAGGAAGAAATATTAATTAGAATAATATATATAGTTGAAATGAGAGAAATAATACTTCATAATATATAAAGTGAGTTTAAACTTTAATGAGAATATCCTCATGAAATTTCTTAAATAAGAGTAATAATAAAACGACACAACGATGAAAAGCGAAGGTATATATATAATATAATTATGTGTAATATAATATAGTGATCGTGTTATCGCTTTAATACGTAAATTATTATAAAATACATAATTTTAATTAAAGGTATATATTTAAAATTTGTTCTTATTTTGATGTGATAATGATAAAAAATGAGGAGAAGATATAAATAATATAAAACATTATTGTACTTTTATATTGCTTTTAAGTGGCAATAAAACTACTCATATATTACCATTCACGGTCTGCATAGGATTATACATTAAAAGTACTTTTTTATTTTTATATTTACTGAAATAAAAATTGATATAAATTTTTCATATAATTTTCATGACAAAAAATTATATATCTGTTTAAATCTGTAATAATAAATAAAAAAATAAATAATTGAATATAAATATACTAATATTCTATCTTTCTAAATAATAATATAATTTTACTTCAATATTATAAATAAATAGGAAAAATACTTTTATTACATGAAGAATTATATTAAAATACCAAATATATAATTTCTTTAACTAGCTGTAATATAACTATTTAAATATTTAATTATTATTTTCATAGCTTTACTCAAAAACTTATTCAAAATTTATAAAGATTAATATCTGAGACATTCTAATATAATTCATATTTTGTACCTCAGTCTTTGAATCGTTTCTTTCTTTACGTCTATTTCTTCAGTTTCTTTCTAGTTTCTATTAATAGTGGCATCTGTTTGCAATACTATTGTCTTCTCATATTACTATTAACAGGTTTCTTTTCTCTCGTGTTCGTGATACCTCCAATACTTGCTGTTGCCACCTAGTCGTGCATTTATCATAAGCATCTCTCATTTTCTTTTAAGTTTTGTCTTTAGTTATTGTTGTCACTTTTCTCTATATGTGTTCCAGCTATTTTAGCATAAAGGTTCAATGTCATCTCATATTGCGTGGTTTCTCGAAAGTATACCATCCTGCTCACTCTGGTATTTAGCTGTAGTAGTTCTTTGTCGTTCGGGATGTCTTAGGCCAGCAGAGTCTAGGCTTAGGTGCTTTCTTTTGCCATAGTCTCCCCTTTTGTCTTGGGTCATGTCGTTAGCCTAATCTTGTTTACCTTTGCTTTCTCTTGCTTACTTCTTAACTTCTATCTATCTACTTCTTCTATCTTCATTCTATCTTTACGAATTATAATTAATTATATACTATTACATAATAATCAATAATATTATAATAACTATAACCAGAAGAGCATTAATTAACTAGTAAAACTAGTGATTAGAAAGTTGGAACTAATCACTAATAGAAAATCTAATTAAACATAAGATCATTACTTATCTTCAATTAATTCAGTCTTCATGTTCTCTATCTCTTCATATTCATTCCTTTCCATTTTTCTTTACTCTTCTTTTCTTTTTCTTATACATGTTATCTGACGTATTTCTGATGTTTTTTTCTCTAGTCGTGGGTCGGTTTATTGAAATAATCCTTACTTGTGTGGGCATCTAACTCAACTCATTCTCAATATTAACCCATTTTGAATAGGGGTTTAAAACAGTTCGTTTGATTTTGATCCTTATTAAAAGCAAGTTATATCTTACATTCCATACAGACCACGTAACCTGTACTAATTTCTTCTTCTTCTTCTACTACACAACAGAGCATGAAGTCAATTCGTTTGTGAACTATATCACCTTAAAGTCACGAGTGTATATCAAACTCACCTCTACTCACCGACCTCCCGATATATTACACTTAACTTGTTTCCAATACTCCTCATTCACTAAATAAGAGACTTTAGCTAATTCTCGATACGAAAATATGAGGGGATTATCACTTAGGGAAGGACAAGATACTTGTGGTTAATGTCTAGACTTGACAATGAACGATAATACACACAGGAGCCTGATGCAGGCACGACTCGTGGACTATTATGAATAGGTCATATCTATTGTTCAGAGACGCTTTCGGTCCACGGTAGAGGGTCAATGAGATAGAGATGTATGGAGCAATAGTCAGAGGATAAGGTATTAGAACGTTAGCAATATGCGTGAAATGGTGACACAATAAAATCTAGAATGGCGAAAAAATCTAGATACATGCGTTAGGTGCCAATCTTCATAGTAGACCGACAAGGAGCACATCAATCGAGATATATTCACACAATCGTTATTCCTGGAGAGAAACATAATCTTATATTTGTATATTTGATGTATAATAAAATTTTCTTACTTACGAGAAAGCGAGAGGAGTAACTAACCATTATTCTTAAGAAGAAATAGAACTGAAATATCAGTGAATTTCAATATTGATAATATGGAGTATCTAGTAATACAAGTAGCAGGGGAAAAATATCATATTAAGTATATTGGATCTAGAAGACAGAGAAAATAAAACAATTTTATTCTCATCAAATGTGCCATATATTGCACAGCATAGCCTATTAAATATAAAACAGCCTATGTTGCTAG
>JABUQX010062691.1:0-27500 GCA_015478945.1 Trachelipus rathkii | reverse complement strand
AAAATGAAAAAGAAAGAGGGGGGGGATAGAAATGAAGAATGAGGGTGAAAGATGAAAAGATGAGGTAACTTTGATCTGGACTGGCGGGTACCTTTTTGTCAGTATCCTTTGTTATAGACTTTGTTATGGTAGCAAGACACCAAGAACTATAATATATAACTATAATAATAATAAGAATAATAATAATAATAATTCTAATAATAAGAATTATATAATAATTATAATATAATAATACTGATCAACAGCAATGTACTTTATACTTTTAAGCGAAAACCACAATTTATTATTGGATTAATCCTCATAAGGATGCCATGCAGATGTGTTGGCTTTTATGTGCGGAAGAACGAACTAGTCCGTTACTTCGGCTTGTTGTTGGCAAAGTTTTAAGCTCTGGTTGATAACCCAAAAGAAATCTGCTGCAATTGTTAGATGAACGAGTCATTCCTGATTCTTAAATTAGTTCCAACCCGTTCCTAGCAACAAATTTTGAATTTATTAAACTTATACTCTTTCACCATCAGACCTCCCATTCCACTTTTCCACCTATACCTCAATCTCTCCTCCTTTACTGATCTTTACTTTACCATACTAGTAACAGTTTCACAATATTATAAATATTCTATATGCTATAAATCAATTAATTTGCTTACCTGTTTAAATAAAGAAAAGATTTCATTCTCTTCGAGCATCCTTCGCTGTTGATGTTGCTTAAACTCTTTAATATTCTAACCTATTCACTAAGATCTTCAACTATTGTTCTCATTATATGTATTTCTTCTCTATATCACGATGTCTATTTATTTTTGTGTTGTACTGAATTTATTTTGTTCACTATACCACAATTGTTTACCTTACTGAAACGAGATGGGAAGAAAAGAATAATTTGAAAACCCATCTTATTCCTCCCCACCCGTCAATGCTGGTGTTGACGCACACTTAAAATAGAATGTCTAATCCTTAATTGGTTTCCTTTCCCTTTCTCACACTCCAAAATTTTCTTAATTTGGAATCAAAAATCCAAAAATAAAATTATCTTTCTCAATTCTCAGTTACTCCTTCCGAGAAGATATAAAATTAAAACCTTACTGTGCGTATTTCATAAATCAAAAATTCAAAAAAATTAAAACTTCTTGGAAAATTAAAAATACATGAATAGGAGGATCTTCATGTCACCTACTCATCACATATTACTCATAACTCTTCGGTCACCTCTTCCAGTCGACAGCTCCTGACACGATATAGGCCATCATGGAACCTTGGATGTACAGACTATTTATCGTTTCTTAAAAGCGGTCTCTGACATCCACAGTTATCACCAAAGTTGAACCGATCTCGGTGACATCCCAGGCCACAAGCACGATGACTTGTAGAGCTTTGCGCACTCATTGATTGTCAGCCGTTCGACGCCGCTGATATGGATTCTCTGGGTCTTCCTAGCTACAGGACACCACAGTCGCTCTACTACGACCGCGGAGTTTGAACTCAACAATATCCCGATCTACATTCCCCAAACCCGAATGGAGAATAACTCCGACTTAGGACAACAACTTCGCTTGCGCACCTCCGGAGACAATTAGCAGAGTTTCCTGAAAATTGTTGTTCGTTGGGAACTTGCGCCCACCTCCGAAGGATCATTCGGCCGTTGCTCCACGGGACTGTGAACTGACTCATTTCTCACAACTAACCTCCACTCACCACTAACCATTCCTACACACAAATCATTCCACATCTCGGACTATCCTGGATAGCTATCTCTGGTGTTACTGGTGCTACTACAGGTTCCGGAACTGAGGAAGATGTTTCTGCACCTACCAACTTCAACTCCTCGCCGAAATACCCCAAAGCTCGCATTTTTGATAAATACTTGCCTGCTCAAGTCGCACCCCGGGTGTAACCCATCTCTCAAAAATCCCTGCTCCCCCAGGGTATACACTCTTCCTTCCATAAAATTTTTAACATTGAGCCTGTGACCCGGCAATCCCTTTGCTGCATATATCACCGGAAAAGAACTCTTTTGGTGCCATTGTATTGTAGATCGTCGAAGCTGCCGGATTTGGGCATGTATATTGGTGGCCTGCAAATGCAGAATCCTATCCGAATATTCAGGTGCCTGATTGTATATATCTTGTACCCGTTTTGGATACTTAAGCACCAACTGCCTATTATATTCCACCAAGTCAAGGAATGGTGGTATCCCCAAAATAACTTGCATTTGGGGATTGAGACGAGCACATTTCTGAGAAAAGCTCGAGAACCTTTGTGCAAAGTCCTCGATTTGGAAGTTGAAATTAGCCGTGTCCACCCAATAACCTTCAGGTCGACTAAATGGCCCCGGAACAGGTAACTGCGTCTGGTTATAAGCTTCCGGAATTATCGCGAAAACTATCATATGTGTATAGTCAGGCTTGACTATCATGTGAGCCATATCACTAAACCAAGCCAGCTTTTTCCCCGGGTATGACTCAAAAACTACGGTGGCCCCGGGTAATAAGTCCTCAGTGTATGCGGTCTTCAGATCCCGCACCCACGAATGGCCCAATACCAAAATCTGAAAAAAAAAGAATAAACCCATTTATATTAATCAGTTTAATAAATTTTCATTTGCTTTGATTTCCCCCCATTTAGTTAATTATTTGAAATCCCCGGGTATTTGTCTAAATTGTTATTTGTATAATTGTTTTTATTGTTTTTCATTTATGTCTATTGTTTTTGTTATTATTTATGTATATGTATTGTTTACAAAAATTCTTTTTCAGTATTTTATGTATTTCCTTTATTTAGTTGTTCATATTATGTATTACTGTTTTTTTTCATTTATGTTTATTGTTTCTGTTATTATTTATCTCTATTATTGTCGTGTTCATTTACGTGTCTTCTTTATTTGAATTTATTCTGTTGTATTTTGTTCTTTTTGTGTTTGGTGTGTTTGTTTTCCATTAATTTTATTATCTTCATTGTTCTGTGTATTTATTATTTTTTTTATGATTATTTATGATGTAATTTCATGTTTGTTTTTTTCTTGTTAAATTTATTTTTTTTTTTTTTTTTTTTTTTTTTTTTTTTTTTTTTTTTTTTTTTTTTTTTTTTTTTTTTTTTTTTTTTTTTTTTTTTTTTTTTTTTTTTTTGTTTTTGTTACCTATATTTAATTATCTATGTGTGTGTGTTCATTTTTTTTATATTAAATTGTTTTATTATTTTTTATTATTTATTAGATTGTTTATTATATTGTTGAGATCTGTGGGTTAAATTTGCAACCAGTGGGTTATTTTATTATTTTTAAATTTATTTGTGTTTTTCGCTTTCCTACTATCACATGTACGGGACCGCGAAGACTAACGGTAAGTCTTTGACATAACCCTCTCGAGTCGGGTATATGGACGCTCAACTTTCTGGGTTCTTTGTGATCATAATTCAGCTAATCCATATTTTAAATAAGTCATTAATTACCGGAACCGTCAAATGACAATTCGTCATGCGAGCAGAGTTTTCTTCTTGTCCATCCTGTTCCACATTTAAGTAATTTTCCGTTTCTACCTCTTCAAAAATAGGCAACCCCACTACTGGGGTAGAATATGCCTGAATACATTCTTCAAACACTTTATTATTTGGTAATGATTCCCTAAAATCCTCCGGTGGAGCTTGCAATGACTCCCAACGATAAAATGCCTCTTCTATCAAATCAGATGCATCCCATTGTAAATATTCATTGACTTCTTCTTCTTCAGCTGATTTTACTATATTACTCAAATCTCCGTGTGATCCGTTTTCCTTTTCTTTTTCAATTATCTTTTCCAATTCCAAGTTAATCTTTTGTTGTTCTTTTATTAATCCTACAAAACTTTGTTTAACCTCACTTAATATTTTGTCGTCAATGGTAAAACCCTCGAAAGAGTCCTCGTCATCACTGTCATCATCCTCCCACTCTAACTCCTCGGTTTCTAACGCTTTATGTTCGGTTTTCTCAAGTTCGAAAACTTCTTCCACTTCTTCTTCTTCTATTTCCGCTGCACCCCCCACCCCATCGCATATCTATTGAAACACTGAATTATTTGTTAAGTACGCAGGAGGCATCTTCCAATGTCGCAACTGCCGATGATGAGCCTTATATTGCCTTCCATCCTCCGGAGATCGTAACACATATGTGACATGATTGTCATTTACTTTTATAATCTCATAAGGCCCATGATACCTAGGATCAAATTTATTTTTCGTAAGATTTCCAGGGAGATGAGCCTTTAAACCTACCATTTGATGGACTTCATACGGAACGAATCTAACATGACTTTCCATCCAGCACTTCTCCTCCACAGGTAAAGGAGCAGTCCCTTCTTAATTCATGTGCTTTTCTTTCAAGCAATATTTTCACAAGAGAGTTAAAGTTCACTTTCGCGTATGCGAGGTTGTATAGATATACACTAACAGATACTGTGACCGAATCTTCATCCAATATATTTGGAGCTTACTGTATGACCATTCTCAGATATGAACTCAGGGTCCGATTTACCCGGTTCGACCGTCCACCTTAGAAGATGGGTATACGGGAGTCGCAGTTATCATGTTAATTTAGTTGCTCTTTTCAAGAGCTTCCTCGACACTACCGGTCCAATGAATTCATCTACCCGTTATCAGTAGAAGCCGCCCTCCGGAACTTTGCAAAATGCAGTATCGGTGTGAAATATGGCAATTATGCGACATTATCTATACTTGTTTGTTTCTTATGGAACAGCAGCCCAGCCCACTATCGTAAATGATCACCATCACTAATGCATAATTGTTTCCCCTGGTAGAACAGGGAAATTGGATCAAAATCCATTGCTACTAATTCAAATGGTCTTGAAGTTACGATCTTAAGAGTGGGCGGAACATAGAGAATATTCGATATTTTTACACGCTTGACACTTGTTACAAGTGGTAGTGATGTCATTACAGATAGATAGTTATCGTTGGGTGCCATACCCAGAATTTCTTTAACAAAGAATGTTACATTTTTGCTCCCAATGTGGGGCAAAATCAATGAGTCCTTTAATACTACCTCCATTCAAATAAGTTTGCAGGTTAGACAATGAGAGCGAATTTCTCCTGTAGAGAAAAACTCTCAGTATACAAACGGATCATTAATTAAGTAAATGTAATTTACTCACTCGAGGGCCAAAACGGCTGCCAATGGCCTTAAATGGTAATTCTGCTTACTATTGCTCTTTCAGGCGCCTCTCAATGCTGATAATTCAGATTTTTGTAAATTGCCAATATCATCGTGATCCGCATTTCCCAAAGGACTATGTATATTGGTCTGCTATCTATTTACTATATGATGATCTTTGGTCATCTGGTATTCTCATAGTCTCTTACCTCCCCACCGATTGTGTTTGCGTTAAATTCATGGAACCGACTTCATTCAACCAATGGTAGTATTTTCTCAGCTTTACTTCCTCTCTCCAATACTCATCACAAATTCCTTTCCTCATATTTTATCGATGTTACTACGTTAAAGACTATCACGTCCTCCCTTCTATTTACGGCTGCATGGAAAGGCCCACCAGGAGATTGTAATGGACTCCTCCACGGCACAAAAGATGAAAAATACTTTTCTGTGTCTTTTCCAAATTTTAAGGGTTTCGTGTCCCCGTAATACATCCATACTTTTACTTTGCTATATTTCGTAAATTGCCCCAATAATAGGCTTGAGTTATTGGAGAAATTGACCGCCTGCTTCATTAGCTTAACCTTGTTTGTTATGTTGCCTTGATCGCTTTCCCCCGCGAGGTAAACCCATATACATTCCTACTTTTCCGCAACAACTCTTATTGCGCTTCCTGTCTTACTTTTAAAATGATGGTCCAATCGACCCATTACAACCCCCACCAAAAAGCCTGGAACAAGCGAATCTCTCGCTCCAGGAATCATTAATTCCAAAACCCCCAGGTGGTGATCTACTAGGCAATGCTTCATATTCTTCAGATGTTCTCTACCGGAGGATCTTGACAAAAGCGTCGAGCCACCGACGTTTTCTGTTACCCGATATACCGCAGCCTCATAATCCAAATGTCAGATTAATTCCTCGATGCGTGCGAGCTACCCAGCATTCAACCATGGCATACTGGTGCAAATATAAAAAGGGCTGTAATGGTCAGTAAAGAATGTTGACCCACTCTTATTGCCTATAGCGAAAGGTTTAATGCCCTCACAGCCCATCGTATAGCAGCTACCTCTTTTTCCGTTGTACTGTAGCGTTGTTCAGCTTTATTAAAAGTGGCTTGAAATTAAAAAGCGAGGTAGACGTTCTCACCAGATGTGCTCTGAGCGACAGGACACGCCCGTGCCCCGACATCCAGAAGCATCCACAATATAATAACAAGGTAGCTGCTTCTACTGTACGATCTGGTAATACGCCAGGATCTGGGGAGAAATGTAAGTGCTTCTTTAAGCCTCAAACGCTTTCTGGACAGGCCTCGCGTCCATTTCAGTGTCTTAATACCTTATATACAAAAAGGGGTTCGCCAATTTCTGAGCAGTGCGCTATATGGCGCCTAAGAAGTTGACCGCATTCCCAGGAAATTGCCCTCAATTTAACGAACGGTGGTCGGACAGAATTGCCATTAATACCTTGTACAATTATTTTCTAACGAAAAACCATTGTCTTGGAGTATGAGACAGAGGTGTCTCTTTAGAGTGAATTCTTGAAGGAGTTGAGGATAAAGTGTTGGCCGCGTTTGATTTTAAAGCAGTTTCTTCAAAAGGCAGACTAGACACTTTACCACATATTTCAGATGCTCTCTCGAATGTTCACTTACAATCAGGACGATCGCCCAAATAAACCATGCACTCAGTCCAATGGTATATGTTGCTAAAGCATACTCATCCCCGCATTGAAACGTTTGCAGGCCGTTTTTCACCCAAACAGCTTCCGCCAAGAACTCCCAATGTGAACACAGGAGTCGTTAAAAGCAGTCTTCTCAATGCTGGTCTCTTTTCCAGCTCTCAACCTGATACATCTTATAAATAGCTGACCAACGTTTTAATGATTCATCACATGGCAATTAAACTGAACAAACATGCTCGATCAGATTGATGATAGCGAAAGCATATCTCCCTTTTGTATTTTATTTAAAACTCCCGAAATCAATACCATAGTCCTGCAATCCGACCCATCTTCCTTTCTGATTGGAACACATCGTGGGACTATATGGGGATATTCTCCTCTTGGCATGATTCCGTCGTCCTCTATCGTTTCTTTACAATCCTGCCTGATTTCTTCTGAGATAGGGCCTTGCTAACGCTCTGGACCTAGCACCTGCACCGGATCCTCAGTACATCTTATCTATTTTATGTTGATACATGGTGCAGCCCACATCAGAATCTCCTAAACTCGAGACAGAAGGATACCGTTCTAATAACTTAATTACTTGTTCTCTTTGTTCTGGTGTTAATTCCGCCTCTTCCAACCTAAATGCTTTGCTTAAATTTTCAGGATTCCACTCCGTATATTCGTTGGGACCCTGCTCATCCAACTCTACTACATTGACAATGGGATCCTCCACTGTAACTTCCTCTATCCTACCTACAATTGATCCTTTCTTTAACCGCCTTGTTTGGTCACTATCATTTTGCAAAATAACCAAAGCTCTATCGCCTGAAAAATCCATCAACATATGTTCTAATTTTACCGTTTTGGGCAATCCTTGCCATGCCTCCACCACGACAGGTTGCTTCAGTAGTCTTTTTCCCTGTCTCTCTCCACTTCGACTATCATACAACTCTTTGGTTCTAAAGTTACCGCCTCAACTAATGCACAAGTTTCTTCCCTGGGCAATCCCTGTCTCATGTCCACTGCTACGGTTTGCACATAATTTCCACGCCTGATGACTAATTCCCTATGGTACAAATCCGGCAACAAATGTTCTTGCTTTAAAATGTCATACCCCAAAACTAGATCATACTCAAACTAGATCATACTCAGTTAGTTGGTCTGGGACCACAACAAAGCGACTCGGCTTCAGGACATAATTAGTGGACAATCTTAGGGCGATTGTAACTTCTCCTAACACGGGAAACCTAACATTACCTATCCCAGTAACCCCTCTAAACGCGGTGGGAAAAATAGGGCTTATATTTTTGTCTAATAAATGAAAACAACCCGCCGATATTAAACTTACCTCCGCTCCGGTGTCTACAAACGCGATAATGGGTTCCATTGGTGGTTGATCCACTAGTGTCACTTGCAAAATAAGGGTCTTCTCCGGTGCTTTTATAATATGGTATCTGATGATGGTTTCCGGTGGCCACTCATCCTGTTCAGTCTTTTTATCTATTTCTTTTTCCGGTGGAGATTCTTTTCTCTCATTATTAGCTTTCTCTAATCTAACAGGTTTATCTACTCTAACCGATAGTACTCGCTATAGTGTATCACACACTCAACTCTCTGCGATCATCACGCTATAATCTCTACGCATTAGCTCGATCCCACATAATGACTATTTCACTATAGCTATCAACCTAAACATCATACGAATCAACTGACTAGCCTCGCGAGTCCTGCGCCATGCAGCACATCCGATACAGATCACACATCCTCCTACAGCGTACATCACGCATGTGCCTCGATGCTAGTAAACAGATAAGCGGATCTCTAACACCATTCGTTAGGCCGATCAGATCTCAGAGCAGATATCATAGCGCGATCAACTGACTATTCATCAGAGACTTACCTACTCTCTACCTGATACTCATTATGATCATTCCCCATGCTCATCGTCTCTCCTCATCACTCTTACCAACATATCAACGTCGTGCTCTCATGACCTATCATTACGCACCTACTCCAACATACGTTACTATCTATCACTAGCATCTTGCCCGCTCACCACATCGAACATACCATATCTCCCACCAGACACCCTCTCCGCTCTCTCGCCAGACATACTCCTTTGATCCTCATTCAACCCCTAGCATCGACCTCTGCCCTGTCTAACCAATCACGACTCGTTATTTGGCCCACGCTCATGTCCATGAGACGCGCTACGCTCTCCATCTCGATTCGATCTATCACCCACCCGCTTCGCGCACAGCGCTCTCTATCGACTCCACATACATCACTATGCCCATCAAAACCGACACCCTACCTCTCTCTCGCATCTCAACAATAATATATCACCTCAGCAACTCTCCCTGTCAGCTCGCTCTATACACCCTAAACTACACACGCTCCACACACACTATACTAGACATCCTTATGCCTCGATATCTATCCTAAGACGCAGATAATATGATCCCCGCTCATCTTCCAGCAAACCTCGCATTAGACGACCATTCTATCAGCGACTCGCACTACTCACACGATCTAACTTTCCGCTGTGAAGCCTTGACCGATCTATGTCATTGTGTATTCGCGGGCAAATCATCACCTCTCACACCTGAACAATATACTAGTGTGTAAGACCGATAGACATACTGCTACCAGCTCACAATTCTAATTATCTAAGTGTCTATTAGGTACCCTCTCTCGGACCAACAACAGCCAACTTCTGCTACTTCCGAATACCCTCCCTCAGCGTGAGCCGACGATTGCATTGGTCCATACAACAACACATTCCTTACATAATGACCCATATGTGTGGGACTCGGTCTGGATTGCTAAGAAATGCAACATTTGCTGACTTGTTAAGTCTACGACTTTATCACTACTGATTTTACTTTTCTGCTTGTCCCTCTAATTAGACTTTCAACCATTACATCACCAATTGTTCCCACGGAATCAAACGAAAAACCCCTGAGTAATTCTCTACTCCCATCAAAGAGTCTTCAACCCTGATCTTAACAGTCTCTGGCACGCTATCCATTAACTTTTCTCTGACGATGGGCATTTTTCTTACTTCATTTCCAGGGAACGCTCTTTGTGCCAACCCCAGCAATCGCAAAGCAAAGAGTGGAACATCTTCACCATCTTGCATTTTAGCTTTATTAAACTCAGCGGGCTCAGTGTTGGTCTTTTTCTTCAATTGCTCCCTGAACCACTGCAAGAGTTGGGATTTTACTAATCCATATTCGGCCGATGTGGATGCCACAACGTTATAAGCTTCCAAGGCAGAGCCCTGAAGGTGACTCCCCAGCAACGCAACCATACCCTCTGCTGATCCAGGATACTGTGTCTCACAGTAATGTTCGAATCTATCAAGGAATTGGACCATGGTCTCACCTGTCTCTAATCTAAACTTCCCTGGTGGTATCACTTTCTTTGGCTTTCTGTCGACCCCCATTGAGGCCATCAACGTGGTCATTTTATCCATCATTTCGCTATTCTGTTTGAGAATGTCCTGCAGGAATTTAGAATCCACTGTTACCATTGCAGGACCCGGGACTCCATTCTGACTATTGTGGTTCTCATTTCGGTTGGGTGTTTGAACATCATCACTCGATGGAGTATATCCTCCCTCAGTCTTCCCTGACTTATCTCCATCCACCAAATCATTCATACCGTCCGTCGTCATGCTGACGTCTGTTGTTGATGACAGTGGCGGCTGAGCTTTTATCTACACTCAGCGGCAGAGCTAGTCTTCTCCTCAGCAGAACAACTACGCTCTGCTACCACTTTATGTGGTAGGTTTTCGTTCCCACCACAATAGATAAATTGCTTTACTCACCAGCCTTCAATCGGGGTGTAGTTCTGCAATCTTCTGGAAGAGCCCAGCCCTGGGAACCGATGTCGCTCCTCGAAGTCTGCGCGATCTTCCTTGTGCTGTGGGAAATAAAGATGAATATATGTAATTGAAATGCGCAGTGGAAATTTCGTTTTTATCATTGCTCTGCTAAGTACCCTGCTCTTTCTTTACCTGATTCCGTTAATGATTGTATATTTCTTTCTTGTCTAAATAATCTTGAATAGTTACTCTCCTCTCTTTACTTCGCTTCTGGTTCGGCCCGTTTGTGTGTTTCTTTTTTTTATTACTTGAAAGTTGGTCTTTCCGATTTCTTTCTATCTTTACTTTCCTTCAACGTCCACTCCTTGCACTAATTCCTATAAAAATACAAGCGCTAAAATATTTGTTCTCTACAAGACTTCTGATATCAAGATGTCAGTATTACAGATATAGTCAATTTTAAATAGTAGCATGAGGATTGATCGTTACTCACCGAAGGGCCAAACACCTTTGTTATTTTCAACTTACTCGGATGACCACCAGCGGGCTAATAAGACGCAAAACAATTAATATAACTTGACTAATGCTTTATTTAATCTTCTCTTTTCCTTTCTTTGTACAAACCTATCTAAGTATTTTTTTAAGGGATTTCCCCTGAATATACATATGTATACATATGTATATCCACAAATATCAAAAAAAAATAATGATTTATAAAAATAAAAATGGTATAAATACTTAATAAAAATGAAAAATAAAAATAATATATATATATATACGTAAATATTATAAAAGGTTATAAAAAAATCTCTTTGACACTATTCAACTATTCAGAAAATTTGGATTGCATTTATATTCCTTTATAAATATTTTCTTGCATTTATATTCCTTTATAAATATTTTCTTGCATTTATATTCCTTTATAAAAATTTGCTTGCATTTATATTCCTTTCAATGGGGATATGAATGATGGATGAAAGAAACGAAAAGGGAAGAGGGGGGGGATGAAGATGAAGAATGATGGTGAAAATGAGAAGATGAAGTAACTCTGATCTAGACTGGCGGGTACCTTTTTGTCAGTATACCTTATTATATACTTGGTTATGATAGCAAGACACCAAGAATAGTAACAATAAGAACAATAATAATAATAACCACAATAATCATAATAATAATAATAATAATAATAATAATGATACTAATAATAATAATAATAATAATAATAATAATAATAATACTGATCAAGGCAGCAATGTACTTTATACTTTTAAGCGAAAACCACAATTTATTATTGGTTTACCTTAATAGGTGCCATGACAGATGTTTTTTTTTGCTTTTAGTGTGCGAAGAACGACTAGTCCGTTACTTCGGCTTGTTGTTGGCAAAGTTTTTAAGCTCTGGTTGATAAACCAAAAGAAATCTGCTGCAATTGTTGATGAACGATGATTCTGCTTCTTAATGAGTTCCTCAACCCGTTCCTGTCAACAAAAATTTGAATTTATTAACCTATTACTCCTTCAACATCAACCTCCCATTCCACTTCTCCACCATAACCTCAATCTCTCCTCCTTTACTGATCCTTACTTTACCATACTAGTAACAGTTTCGCAATATTATAAATATTCTATATGCTATTAATCAATTAAATTTCGCTTACCCTTTTGATAAAGGGAAAAAGGATTTTCCTTTTCTCTTCGAGCTTCTTTCTGTGGTTGATGTTACTACGAATCTTCACTATTTGTTCTTATTTTATTGTATTTCTTCTCTTCTTTATTCACAATGTCTTTTGTTTTGTTTTGTTTGGCTTTTAATGGTTTCTTTAATACACATTTTTACCTTTACTGAAACGAGATGGGAAGAAAAGAATAACTTGAAAACCATCTTAGCAAAAATAGGGATCCATGATTGCACGAAAACGGGATGTGATACAGCAAATCCGAGAATATATTAAATGGAATCAGCTCCTCCGAATTACTTACTATATCTGCTACAAAAGTCCATTCAAGGAAAAATTCACCTTTTTTTGTTGACAAGTATAAAGTTTTCTTTTTCCCTAAATTGATGACCGAACTTGAAATAACTATTCGGCCGAATAGCGAGTGATTTATTCGCCGAATATTCGGTTATTTCGCACGACTATTCGTTATTCGGCTTTATTCACGTATTCGGCACATCCTAATATATATATAATATATATATATATTATATTATATATATACTATTATATTTAATATATATGATATATTATATATATATTATATATTATATATATTATATAGAGAGACGAGAGAGAGAGAGTTTCTACTCACAGATTTTAATGTAATTTCTTGCAATAGCTTGCAAAAAAAACGAAAAAAACATCTTTGGTTCGAACTTTTTTACCGACACATAACTAGGTAAATAACCTAAAAGATATTCCTTTCTTCGGCAACGTCTTCGTATCTCTAATTTAACCTAAAAATAAAATACTATTTTGCTTATGCGATACTCGTAATTACATTTTTTTGCAACGTTTCACTTCTAAAATAAATTTACAATAGTCTATAATTGCAAGAAAACTGCTATTATCATTACAGATGTCAAATAAATTATACAAATTCATCTTCAAAGTTTGCACAAAATTAACAACTAAAATCACATGCTGCCTCTATGGCGTAAAATTTCAAACTAAGATTTCTGCTATAAAACTAGTGTTGCCAGACAGGCTATGAGAAATTACCCACTCTTGTGACCGAAAATATTCTTCTTAAAGGAAATTACCCTCCTACCAATATATTATATAATATAATATATATATTTTATATATATATATATATTATATATGTATTATTATATATAATATATATGGAACTTACTAAAGTTTATTTCTTTCCTTATAATTGTTATTTACCTCCAAATACACCCCAAACACAATACCCTTCAAATATACCTGCACTTGGATTACGGAATAATTTTTCACTAAGACGAAAAAATTTTAATTAAGCTGCCTATATATATTTACAATATATATATATATATATATATATATATATATATATATATATATATATATATATATATATATATATATATATATATATATAATATATATATATATATATAATATATATTTATATAATATATATATAAATTGCATGTTTATTGGTTATAGTAGTTATTAAGGTTAAATTGCATATTATGATTATAACAAAGTTATTAAAGCTTGTAGTGTGGTTAGCATATACTTTAGCTATATATTTTTTAGTGGTAGACTTTGTATAACCTATATTATGTAAGTTATTGATAAGCCCTAAGGTGCTTTGTGGATTTGCATGAACATGTTTGGTGATTGGTTCTATTTAGTTTACTGGAACAGTCTTGATAGGCTGATGTGGCTTCTTACTGTCTCTATATTTCTAATGGGTTCATTACCCATCAAATCAACACAATTATAATGAAATTTTACCTCACCATCTCTGATTTTCATGAAATTTTCAACAATGCTAGCTTTATGGAGACTGAATAATACCAAATATTAGGAGAATATTTCAAACTATTTAGAAACTATGGCCATATAAAGTTCAATAAAAAACTTGGAAAATGTGAGACCAGTATTTATTCAAATTAAGATAGTAACTCTTCTAGTTAAGCTAGAGCAATGAGAGTGGTGTCATTTTATATTATTTTTCAAGGTCTTTTCAATGATATATAACTTTAGGGTTATGAGAGGAATTTTTTTTTTTTTTTAAAATCTATGTCAAATTTGAATTAATTTTTTTTTTTTTTTTGTAAGAGTATATGATTAAAAATTTTCTAACAAATTAAGCAAATAGCCTATCTTATACATACGGTACAGTATGTTAAATGTCTGGCAAAGTTCAGTTATGGTATGGTGATGGCTTCATATTTTAAAATATTTATTAAAAAATAATGTTTGACAAAAATTTGGAATTTTGATTAAAATGCAAGCTTTACAAAATATTGTATAACATTCTAAGTTACTACCAGTATATATATAATATAAATTTCCAAATTATATCGAAATATAATATAATATATATATATATATATATATATATATATATATTATATTATATATATATATATAATATATTAATATATATATATAATATATATATATATATAGTATATAGACTAACTCAAAATATGTATTTATATCAAAGCAAAGTAAAAATTAATCCTTTCAAAAATCCCAGCTTACAAAGAAAAATATTAATTGATATTAATTTATTATTTTTAAACTATTTAAAACTTTTTTACTACTTACCCTTTTAATTCCTGTTTTCATTGGTGATAGTTTGAAAAAGCATTTTCCGTTTTAGAATGGTCATCTTTTGAAAGCACATAAAACCTTCCAGTTGGGGTTGTAGGATTCACTTTACACAAAACATCTATGATAGGTACCCATAATACATTGGGCTTTTGTGAATAAGCAAATGAAAGAGAAGGACCAGATGGCTCAAGAAATGTTACATAAATTTCATCAAGTTCCTAATTTTTCTCCAGAACATAAGCTAAACACAACTTATTATTGTACACCACAATAATGTATCCAAATATATCATCTATGTGGAATTTCTGCAGTTATAGTGTCACAATTTCGGTATATTATTCGGTAGTCTCTGAAAATAATTTTCAAGACATGTATCTTTGATGTGCTTAAATTTACTGGTAGGAAAGCATGAAATTGCTGTGTACCACGAATAGTTAATGCTTGCCTAAAATGATCACACAAGAAGGATTCTGATTACACATACTCTTCTTGAGTTGAATGTGCAAAGTTTACTGATGGGATATATTCAACTGCCCACAAAAGAATTGAGTAGGTGTCAGTATTTGATGCTCATAAGGTCATTGTAGATTAGCTTGTGCTGCAAGTCTTTTCACTGCACCACCAAGTCCATCACAAGGTCCTTTACCATGTGCTTTGACTGGAAAATGCCATTCAGCTTCAACATTGAAATCCTCTTTATGAAAACAAGTTGGAGAAATTCTTTTTGTTTTTATATTGGGCAGCAGATCCATCAGAAGAATAAAAAATCTTTTTGGGTACCTTTTGGAATTTTGTTGTCAGAAAGTTGATAAGCTTTATTTGAAAGGTGTACACAGCTACAGTATTATGTTGTAAACAATTGGAAATTATGACACAATTTAGGTGTTCAGTTTTTTCTTTTCCTGTAAAGTATATTACAAAAGGATGTATAGTGACCAGTGGAAACCCTGGGCTTCATCTTGCATAACTATGAAATAGTTCTCTGAAAAATCTAAGTTAAGGAGACGTTGCACATAGCAACACTTACATAATTATTTTGGGATAAATTATACACCATTCGAAAGAGGAAAGATTTCTGTGCAATATTTGTTCTGATGAGATATGCAAAAAGGCGTTTAGAATTTGTGTAATTTCTTCCCAAATATCATGAATCAGCATTTTTATCAGCAATTTTTAACAGTGAATTTCTACTGAACTACAAAAAAAATTTCCAAGCCGATTTCACTGAAATACTTGCCATATGCATATGTTTTATGAAATAACTCACAAATAGCAGCAATATATAGAGAAAAAAAATTTATTTTGATTTTTTTGCTAAATCTTACTTTTTTTTTCTCCATAAAACAAAAGTTATCAGAAATATACCAAAAGTTTTTATATTTGCTTGAATCATACATCAAAATGTAGTTCAATGTATACAAAATTGAAAACAAAAAAGAAAAGTATAAAAAGGCATTGGATTTTTTTATCATACCCTGAAATAGCAGCTCAATGTAAAAAAAAGTTTTTTTTTAGTAAAATAGTCAAGTAGTTGAACTGTGAGCAGTGGCAAAACCGTTGGGTATACAACAATTTATATATAATGAAAAATGTCTATACTTGCCAATTTATATACAAGTTTGATAAAAAATTATAATTTCAAAATATGATTAATAGTAAAAAAGTTATATGCCAACAATTATTTGAATTTTTTTTTTTTTTTGCAAGAAAAAGAAAAATCGTAATAACTTTTTTATTATATATCCAATTAATATGAAACTTTCAGAGCATGTACAATTAGCAAAGGATACCACATATTGTGTAAAATAAATTTTTTTTGATATGCTAAAAACGGCTTTCTCACACTGTTCATGGGGAAAACTAATAAATTTTAAAAAGTTTCCCCGCAGGTAGCAGCAAAACCATTGGGCGTACAGAAAGATGGGAATATCGTCAAGTTATAAAGGCCATAAAAATTTCATTCTTATCAGATGAAAATAAAAAATGTTGCATGACACCAATCATTAAAAAAAAAATGTTGACAACTCAAAATAACAAACATGAAAACTTAATTATGTATTTATCGATAGTTGAAATTTGCAGAGGTATATAATTGGGGAAGGTTAGACATTTTTGTTTAGAGAAATTTTTGTATGCCAACAGATTTGTCGCTGCTCATGGGGAAATATTTCAAAGTTTTCAAAAGTTTTCTCGTGATCAGCGGCAAAACTGTTGGGCATACCAAATATTAATCTAAATAAAATATGTATATATATCTTGTAGAGGTACACAAGCTGTGAAAGTTTCATTGCAATTGAGTAAATATTAAAAAAGTTACACGGCAACAGTTTTTTTTTTTTGTGTTGTTTTTTTTTTTTTTAAAATTCATGATTTCTTTATTTTTTGTTCAATCAATACGAAACTTTCAGATCATATACTACTAAGCAAGATTTACATTTTTTGTTTAGATAAATGTTTTGTAAACTCAAGGGGTTTGCTGCTACATTTGGGGAAACATTTGAAAATTTAGTAATTTTCCCATGCACAGAGGCAAATCCGTTCTCCATACAAAAAATTTATTTAAACAAAAAATGTGTATCTTCCCCAACTATACTTGCTTGGAAAGTTTTGTGCTGATCACATGAATAACAAAAAGGTTATCATGATTTTTCATTTATGACATACCAAAATTAAATATTCCCCTGTATATTGTGAATAAAATATTTTTGGCATGTTGAAAATAACCAGACCATTCGAAAGAGCATTAAATTCTACACTAGAAAGTGTTAAAACCTAAAAATCATAGAATTGATTATTACTACCTTCAAAAGTTAGGAACCCCTACACGCAACGTCCCCTTAACTGCAAATTCAGATTCTTGAAGGTTTTCCTTTATGTTGTTCATGAATGATAGTTATTGTTTTGCAATGAAATTATGCTGCATTAAAGGTGACAATTTATTACACTAAGTATAAATTCTGGTGATTTTTCAATGGTCTCTAAGTTGCAGCAATCAACAGAAATCCATTGGCGGAATATTACCTTTTCAATAGCATTGTTTTCAAGTATCTTTTCTAGAAGTTGTCTTATTGCACCTTCACCAGGACGAATCATACAGTTACCAAGATTGCAAGCTATTGAGTGAGGGTGGATTGCACAATATTTTTGCAAGAATGTTTATAGGCTTTTAATTCACCATTTGTTAGAATTCCTATCTTGCTATTTTCTAACATCAACTTGACATTTTGGTGAATTGTACATACACATACAGCATGAGTGCCGCTTTGACCAGCTATGACACATTGTTTTGGCTTCAACTTCGCAAATTTAGAGAAACCAATTTTCATGTTGGGGAAACCTTTCTATGAAACACATTGTTTTGGCCTCAACTCTGCAAATTTAGAGAAAACAATTTTCATGTTGGGAAACCTTTCTTTGAATAATCTGTGGGCCTCTTTTAAGTTGCATAGTATGAGCCTTTTTTGAATTTTCTTTTTATATCCATCTGATTCTACTACTGTTATGCAATCTTTTACACCTGGCATTGCCCTGCTGATGTCATCATTTTCGTAAAATGAATGAACAGTTTGCGCTATATCCTCTGGTAGATGCTTCCCTGGTTTTGGGTTAGGACTTTCCAAAATGCCCTTTTCTTTTAGCAGTTTTTTGGACTGCCATACCATGAAATTTGGTGCATTGAATTCTCTCATGATTTTTTGTATGGACCACGTGTCTGGTAGGCAAGTTAGTATCATAACTTTTTTGTCCTATTTGTATGATTTGAATATTGAACTTTCAGATTTTGCAGAACTGACTGTTCTAGATCCTCAGCATTATTGTCTGAGTTTTCTGCTGCCCTTTAATCTTTTTTTTACTTTAGACTTAGAATAATACTTTGACACAATTTTCTTTTTGTCAATTGGAGACTCCCCCTAACTCTTTATTATCGTATGCCCCTCAACCACTTTTGATTGCAAAATGAGGCTAGGGTCTTTTTCTGAGGAATCTGGACTATTGGTATGATCAATATCGAAATGAGAAGTAGAGGGCTGACAGTGTTTCAATTTTTTTAAAACGCCAAGTTCTTTTCTACAACTATCACAGATTAAAGCTCCATGGGGCATTTCAGGAATTATGTCACGCATCCATTTCGTAACCTTTCTTAATTTCTTTCTGTCCCATACAAAGTGATTAGCCTTTTTTGTTGGGTTAAAACACTTCACCTTTACAAATGTACCACTCTCCATGTTGAATATTTATCATGTTATAAATTTATTATTTATAAAATGCTTGAATATCAACTCAGAAAAATATTAATGTTATAATTCATTATATAAACATTTTAATTGTAATATACAGGGTGTTTAGTAAACATATGGCAAAAATTCAAGAGGTTATTCCCTAGACCATTCTAAAAATATTTTGTCCTTTGATGATTTTTGAAAACCCTCTTTGTTTCGGAGATACAGGGGGAACAAACATGTCGACAATAAGAACTCTAATTGTACTTAAACGCAAAGCAATCAACCCAGCACTAATTTCACTACAGACTGACTCTTTGTCTATAGCATATTCCATTGTATGTGCCGCACAGACACTGAATACATGTTTCAACTTGTCATTTGTAAATTTATATACATGTTGTAAACAAAATAATTGCACAATTATACTATATATATTATATATATATATTATATATTATATATATATATTATATATATTATTATATATATATATATATAACAATACCTCTACATACTCATACCTATATATATATAGTACTATATATTCTATATATATATATATATATTAGTTGATGGGGACGATTAAATTGTCATCTGAAAAATCGCATGTTTTTTTTCAATCGTCATGTCATTGTCATCGGCAATTTTTACGATTATTTGCCGATTAATTGAAAAATATTAAGAATTTTGCATAATATTAAAACTCAATAATAATAAACATTATATATATATATTATATACTATATATATATATATATATATATATACTCATATATATATATATATTATATTATATATATTATATATATATATTATACCGTTATATATATATATATAATATATATATATATATATTTAGTTATATATATATATATATATATATATATATATATATATATATATATATATATAGTATATACTATAATAATATATATATACTATATTATACCATTTTGCTTTATGGTTATGTATGAATTTCCAATGCTAAAATGTTCTCCTTTCTGTTCTGCGTTCGTATCAAAACTCATCCTGCAACATCTTAAAAACACCACCTTTTATCCACATATCATATATGCATACTTTATTCCACACCCCTCTTTAGACAACATTTCCTACAGGACACCTTATTCCTTATATTCCCTTGTGTGGGCAGAAAAATGGCCCACTGTTTGTCCTGCGTGTCGTAGAAGTTGACTAAAGGGACGGTGGTAGTTAGGCTGGCTGCTCACTACCACTTATCTTTGCCAGGATGCTAATGCATGCTCGGAGAAGGTCGTGATCGCCTTTAAAACGGCTTCTATCTTTTGGCGAAAATGTAGAATTTCGTTGGGACATATGAAATGGAGAGGAATAAATACTGGGGAGAGAGGAGAGACGCGATGCGATGTATTTTAGAAAGGGCCAAATTGATTTGCCTCCGCTGTGGACTGAAACAAAGATGAAAGCGAACGGTGATGAAAGGAGAGGTGTGGTGCGAAATTGTGTTTGATATTTGGTGGTGAAGGAATGAAAGCGGAATAGAAGGATTTGCAATTCTGATGATGACTTGTGGTTAGAGCAAAAGCTATGGTTAGATTTGTGTGTGTGCAGTACCTAGAATTTCTAATGGTTAAATTTAAGTTTGAAAAGGTCAAATTTGTGTGGTTGGCGACATATGGTCCATCTGAGGGAATGTTGAAGAGAGTGCAGACTTTCAGGGGATAATCTGAATGATGTTTTGGATGGGGTGAGTAGGAGATTCAGTTTCATTTGCCCACATATCAGCCTACCCAAGGATGTTTTTTCACAGTTGTCACACCATTCACGGGAAGAGCCTATTCAAGGAGGGGGTAATACATAGTCTCAAAGTAAACAGTTTAGCACAAATACGCATTTGGAACACAGACGCAGTCTTTTAAAGTGAGAGATTAAATTCAGCAGGGAAAACAGAAGCATAAAAACGAGAATTTCACAGAACAGAGGTGGTGGGGAAAGAAGGGAATCACCACAATGAACTAGCTGGAGTTACCATTTTACACTCATGTGCCGACACAACACACCTTGTGCTACGAGGGGATGGTAAAAGTGGTGGTACGCGCGAGTGATAAGTTCCTCGAGCACCTGCCACTGGTGGTACTATGATAGAGATAAAAGCTCAACATCACGCCCACAAAGATAGAGGGGTCAAGTGAACTGGGAAAGTACAAAAAACCAGTTTATAAAGCCTTTTGGGCCTTTTGACTTCGACCTGTCAAAAGCCGGGTGAACCAGAGCCATCTCCCCCCCCCAGATATGAGAGCAGTTTACTCCATTACATGTGGGCGGATGGAGACCCTTGTATAATACTGGCGAGCAACTGAGAAAGAGGAAAAAAAGTCTCGCAGGTCAAACAGAACTTCCAGTTTCTTTTGAAGCCGCCCTAGCAACCATTGTGATGTTAGGTTTCACAAGACATTTTTTTGTTTATGTTAGGCCAAGGGATGTTATTATTGTCAACAGGAAGAAACGAGAGAACCGTCGAAGAGATAGGAAAGTTAGAAGGTGTTTTGGAGAAGGAGAATTTATAGAAGTTGTGCTTTTAAAGAATTGAATTCACAAGGTTTGAGACACTCCAACCGGGAAATTCTATCCAGAATCAGCGAGAATAGAAGCGGAAAGATTAAGACGAAAGGCAATTCTAGAAGTTAAAGAGGAACGAATTGATATGAGTTGAAGAAATGAATGGAGTCGACGCTCATCGGCAATGAGTAGAACTAACTTAGTGCGTGCAGTGTCGACAGCTCATAATAAAAAGTTAGGAAAAGACAGAACCCTGAGGAACACCACTATTGACAGAAAAAGAAAGTCCGCTCCCATCCAACCAAACACTACCCCGATATTCGAAGCGATCCGCAAGAAAGATAGACATAAGTAAGCTAAGAGAAGGAGGAAAACCCAAGGAGTGGAGAGATTGGGGAACGTCACGTGACACGTGCATAACTCTGTCAACATGCTTTGGGTATTGTCAGCCGCCACCACGCCAAGTTTCCCCGTAGTTCCTAAGAAGCAGAAAAACCATACTCGGTTATTGACTTACGGAAAAATGTACTAATCGCCATGTGACCTCGGCGCCGAAAAGCCGTACTGGCTAATCGAATAAAAGTTCCTCCCACAAGCATCGGTCTAAGAAGTTGGAGAGTTGAGTACAGGGTCTTCAAACGCATCTTAGATCGAATACAAGTGAGAGCTATAAGGGCGATAGTTTAGAAGGATCAGAGCGGAAATTTCCTTCATCGGAATAGGTTGGACATGTTGGAGCTTCCAACACTGAGGAAAGTGCAAATTATGAGGACATAAAGTGTAGTTGACGCGGGCAGGCGATAGCACGGCAAGCACAACTCCTCTAAGCTCGGGGAAGGTAATGCCATCCGGGCCACCCGCCCTCCCTCAACGTTCATAGTATTTCCCGGGGACCCATTGCACGCCGATCCTCAAATGTTAGTCACAGGGCATAAAGGCATACGGACCACCTGAGAGGAGACCATTCAGTGAAGAGGATGGCCGAATCGTCCAGCGTTGAGTAGAGGAAAATAGAAGCCCGATATACGATTGGCCTTTTCAGTTTCTCGCCTTCGCCACAACTCATCAGATCGAATAAGCAGAAGGAAAGCAGATATACAGAATGCTAGAGATGTTATTGGCAAGAGTCCAGAAAGATTTGGTGCACAGGGAGAAACCAAGGAGGTTTTAGCGACACTTTCGTTTGGATGAAAGTCCTCTTTGCTATTTCGAAGAGCTTCCTTCCAGAACGATATTGTAGGGCCCATGGTGGAGCCACCTCCAAAAAGAGTAAAAAAGTCCACAGTTTGACAAAAGGATCCTTAAGGTTGGTCATTGAAGAATTATTAAATTGTAATATACTTAAGAAAGTTTCAGATTTACTGTAAATATGATAATTGTAAATATTAATAGATCGACTAATTGTAAATATAAAGGTTAGAAAAAAAATTGCTTAAAAATATTTAAAAAGAAGAAAAAAATTAAAAACATATATTTTATTTGTAAACTAGTTATATTAAATAAGAAACTAGCGGGACAAAATACTAATTAGACGATACATAAGCGTTAAGGAAGAAACCATATATATATGGTAGGAAAACTTATATTATGTTGGCTTCAAAAGTCTGATGATTTTAACCGGTAAAATATATATAATCAATCGCTTAATATATATATATCTCACTCAACACTATGCCCGATACCTATATGAAGCCTATCTACGAGTATCACCGTTTCAGTATACCGTTATTCATTACTACGTATACTATTATATATATATATATATTATTATTATACTATCTTTACACTATGTACCTGGGTATGTGTAAATGTGTATGCTGCATATGTGTGTGTATAATGATACTATCGCGTGTATTGAAGATATGTGTGTGTGTCTTTGTGGCGTATTGATAGAAATAAATTCGTGAGAATCTAGTATTTGAGGTTTCAGAAAAAACGCTATTCTGTAAATTAGTAAAGTTTTAATGAAAAAAGGACAAATATTACAACTTAATGTACATCAGAGCTTAGACAAAAGATATCTAAAAATAAAGCAAAATAATTAAATGTAAAGAATGCAGAAACATTAATCCTTTTATTATTTTTCTGGTCTAAACAGAGTTTTCACGAACGAAACGAATTGCGATCTTAAGAGTTGGAAACTACAATACATTACAGAAAGTTGGACAACACTCTATGACGTCACCAAAACGACTTCCAATTATGGCGGACGTAAGCAAGACCGCAGTTCTCTTGCGCACATTTTGGACCTCGATTCGTAGTAGATAAAATAAGCCTTCTGTGTTCTCGCGTGACTTGATAATTCTTGTTAGTTGTTTGTCATCCTAATATATCAATCAGGATTCTATATTTATGTTTATACCAGATTCATCTTGCCATGAACCGAAACCATTCGGACAGTTGGTTCTCTGGGTGATCTGTGAGTATTTTTGGGATATTTAGCTTGAAGTTAGGAAAGTTGTTAACGAGGTTGTGCTGTAAATATTTTAATTTCTTGGATAGCTTCTTTGATTAGTTTTTTTTGATTATTTTACCTATTATATAATTGATACCGACGTATTTGGAGTGTTAAATAAGAGCAAGGTAATATGTATTGCAAATTCATATATCTGGTAAATGTATTCCATTCTAGATATCTAGCACTGGCCACTTTTCTTTAGTCTATCGGACAAATTGTAGATTCATTGATTATTTGCGTCAATGATTCGGATGATTAGCAGCATGGCCATTTTGCATTAGGAAAAATAATATAGAAATAAAGCGAAGAACAATATAATAAAAGTATGGACAGAAAATATATAAAATAGAGAATTAAGACACGTCGGCCAATCTTCACACAGTTCTATGCTCAACATTGACACTCTTATACCTTCTTCAGCATGCGTAAACTTAGCTTCTGGCAATATATACCATATTCATTCTATTAAGCTACTCTGGATCGATTATAAATTAATCCTTATTTGGAATAAACGTGCTTATACAAATTTATGAGCATTATTATCTTTGGCAATAGATACTCACCCTATGGCAATGTTAACGTTAGCCGGATAACTCGTGGTATATGTTCAAACTTACTTGCAGGTATTTGTGATCATTTTTGCACTTTTGGCTACCGAAAGTCTGGGGACTAAGTAGCTACTCAAGTATGACTACATTTAGGAGTTTTTACTTTGATATTTTGGAAAAATATTAACAAGGTTCGTACTCAACATCAGGACTTGAAATTAGATTAAAGAAGCCTTTACGATATAAACTTACGTAAACAGTACAAATAACATAAGAATGCGTTGAATCTTATCTTCAGCTTCCAAACGAAGTGTTGTTAATCTTAATATAGAACATATTTTTAAGTTGTTGTGTTTCGCGTTGAAATTAAAGAAAAGAAAAAGCTATTTTATTTTCCTGAGTTATACTCCATCTGATCATTGAAACTCATTATTATTTTATAGCGTTTATTAGGTATTTGATGAACTTTCAGGAAAAATATTATATCTAACACTAGTTGTTGGAGAACATCTTATGCAAAACTTGGCCGGTATGACGCCCATGTTTCGGTTCTTACCCGCGTTGACGCCATTTTGAAGGTCACTGACCGACGTCCATTTTAAAATAAAAACTCGACCCATTGACCTCGGGACAGTTAGATAACTAGCGGACATATACATACAGAATTTGACAGTAACAGTCCACCCATAAAATACTGTTTGACTGACATTGGATACCTCTAAGCTCGACACGTTAATGAAATAAATTTCCAGCTCTATTACGTTATATCTACACAAATAACACATTAATTGAGCTTGGATTTAGTTGTCTGCGACGCCATTGGGACTTATACTTTAAACGTATCTGAATAGCTAGTAAAACGTAAGAGGTGGACCTATTCCTATATTCTTTTGGCACACATTTTCTACCTATTCGTGTTAGGACTCCGTTGAACCATCTTACTGACTTTGATAGCGCCTTGACCTGATTTTAACTAAGTTTGGACTTAGATATTTTGAATTAGGTTTTGGACTTCGATATTTTGAATCACTGACGATTTGAGCTCGCTTTATTTTCTGATAAGTTGACTCTCTCTCTCGACTTATATTTTAATAATGTAGGTTCACGTAACCTCTCTCGCTCTCCTCGCTCATAGTTTTGAAATTAAACGCCTTAAACTTTCTGATACTTTAGATTCGACTTACATTGCGATAGGCCACATGGAATTACTTAGGGACTTTCCGACCTCTTTTTGACGATTTAATTTCACGTTTTTGACTGAAGCAAGTTGCGTTTTCAATTTACATAAATTAAATTGACTTTGAGATTGGATAATACACATTGGACTTGGACTTAATTGATACTAGCTGATTTACATTGAGAATACTTTGATTTTGGGAACCAACCTTTTTCCTAACCTGGACTTTTATTTTTTGAGTTTGAGCATTTAAGTGCTTTGACAGTTGAAACATTTTTGAGTTGAATTGAAACGCATACTTTTGATAGCTAGGGTATCTTGACTTGTTTTGAAAACGGAATTCAGATTTATACTTGGATATTTGAGTTTATTTTAATAATTTAATAATTTGAATTTGATACAACTTTGAACAAGACTGTTGAGATTAGCCTTTGAAACCTTGATTATAATTGTTCAGCTTTAAGGTATGACATTGTACCAACAGTTTATATTTTAGAATTTAGTATGATTAGTTCAGTTTATACTAAGATGAACATTTGAAGTTTATTGAATTTTTCAAGTGACATTTCGAAAACACACTGTTGAACTACTATTGAACTAACTTAAGTAGTTGATACTTCGTTTAAACGGTAAATGAACGGAAAGACTTTTATGAAACCATTCCGAGTTTTAATTTATTGAGCTTGGTTTTGATTATATACGAATAGTTTGATTATAGCTTTAGGATTTATTGAAGTTCTCGAGGTTCAACCTTGGGGTAAACATCTCTGAAAATACTAACTACAGAATCTACTTTACTGGAGCTAGGTGCTAAAGGATAAGGATTTAATACACATCATTGTTTTATTTAATAATTTGATAGTAGGTTTAAGAAATTAGACACAACGCATTGATCAGGTTCAGTTTATGTGACCACTATACGATCGTTCAGTTTAGATATTTTAGTGGTGTCGGTAGTCATCTATCGGCACTACAAGAAGATTTTTCTGGTACCGTGACCATTTCGGACTGTGTTTTTGTTTATGCGGTTATTTTTGCCTGGTGTTTTTCTTTTTCCCGCTTTCCGCCCGTAATATACTCTTTGGTGGGAGGGTGTGTTAGGGCCTTTAAGCCTTTTGAGAAAGAAACATACAATTTTGAAAAGAATAGAGTTTAGATATTTGACATAGTGTATAATATTGTAGGTTAAAATGGAGGACCAGAAAGTTTTACTAGAGAATCGGAATAGACAAGAAGAAATAAATTGTGAATTTTGTAACAAAAGAGGACATGTGGAAAAAGATTGCTATAGGAGGAATGGTTGTTGTTTTTCATGTGGTGAAAAAAGCCACCAAATCAGAGAATGTGAACGGAGAAATAAAGAAAGAGAAGACCAATCACGAAGGGCGAGAAGAATAGAATGTACGTTTTGTGGAAAGATAGGCCATATGGAAACACATTGTTTCAGGAAGTGGAACTGTTGCTTCTTTTGTGGACAGCAGGACCACAAAATAGAATATTGTAACATGAAGATGACAAAAGACAAACGAGAAAAAGTTATTAATATGGAACAAGAAGAAAATAACAGTATGAAAGAACAGAGGACAGAAGTATTTTGTTTATATTGCGGAGAAAGCCATCTTATGAAAGAGTGTAAAGAGTTTCAGAAT
>JABUQX010062690.1:0-27961 GCA_015478945.1 Trachelipus rathkii | reverse complement strand
TGAATTTAAAGCCATTGTTTACACAGAAAACTACGATATAGTTACAATCACTGAAACATGGTGCAACTTTAAAGATCGTGATTTTATTTCAGAATTTCAAATTAATGGTTATAAGTTATTTTTCAAAGATAGAAACAATAATAGGGAAGGGGGAGGCGTTATGATTTATATTATATATATATATATATATATATATATATATATATATATATATATATATATATATATATATATATATATATATATATAATATATATTATATATATATATATATATATATATATATATATATATATATCAAACTACTCAGCTAGAACTAGCTGATATTTATGAAATAGATATCATTGGAATTAAAATAGAAACATTGAATATAAATTTGAATTTAATATATGTTTATCGTCCACCGTCCTCACAATCGGCAATAGATGTAGCTTTGTATACCGAATTAAGCAAAATTTCAGAAGGGTATACAATAATTGTAGGTGACTTTAACTGCCCAAATATTAACTATAATTTACTTGATGCAGATCCCGAAGGAAATAGATTACTAAAGTTCTTAGGAGATAATTTCCTATTTCAAATAATTGATTGCCCAACAAGAGGAAACAATATTTTAGAACTACTAATAGTGACTCATTTAAATTTGGTAAGAAGTTTTGAGGTTATAGAACCCATTGGTAAAAGTGATCATAACATGACTAAGTTTACTACTACTATTGAAAACAAAATACATAGGAATTACTTGAAAATTCCTGATTTTAAGAACGCAAATTTTAATGGCTTTAAGAAAAGCTTAATTATATATGATTGGGATGAAATATTAACAGGCAATGCAAATATAATGTGGGATACGTTTCTACAAATATTTAAAGAAAAAGAAATAGATTTTGTTCCATATAAAATGAAACGAATTTCACCAAGTTCAAAGCCAAAATGGTGGAACAATGAAATTAGAGATTCTTTAAATAATAGAAATAGGGCTTATAAACTTTGGAAGTCTTCTCCCTCATGGAGACTTAAATGAGTCAAAGTTGCTTTTACTCTCCATCAGCGGGATTAGATGCTGTAAAAGAAACGCCTTATCCACTAGGCCATCCACGTTCCCAAAAGAAACGTTTCAAGCGTAGCTTTTAAAGCTCCCGGTTTTCTCATCCCATAATAATAATTACAAAGTTTGCCGTCGAAACTGCAAAAGACTAATTAGATGCTATAAAAGAAACTATGAAATTAATATTGCCCGGGAGAGTAAAGTTAATCCTAAAAAGTTTTACAATTACGTCAATAATAAAAGTTCCATTAAGGAATCAATTGGACCACTATTGGACAATAACGGAAACCTAAAGTTGAACAATGCCGATGTGGCAAAACATTTTTAAATAATTTTTTCTCACCTCAGTATTACGAAGCAATCTAGATAATGTTCCTAACATGAAAGACGTACGGGATTTTCATACAGATAGTATTTTAGATATATTTGAAATTTTAGAAGAGGAAGTTGCTTTCCAAATTGATAAATAAATAATAGTAAATAATAATAAATAAATCACCTCGACCAGAAGATGGATTTTACGATGTATCTAAAAAAATTGAAAGATATATTAGTAAAACCTCTGACGATGCTTTTCAATAAGTCTTTAAAGGAAGGAATAGTTCCTCATGAATTTCTAACTTGCAAATATAACTCCTATTTTCAAAAAAGGAGATCGTAAACTCCCGATTAAATACAGACCAATTAGCTTAACTTCTATAGTTGGCAAAATTTTTGAAGCAATACTAACAAATAGATTAGTTTCACATCTTGAAAATCATGGATTGCTCAAGAATTCCCAACACGGTTTTAGAAGAAATAGATCATGCTTAACAAATTTACTAGAATTTTTTAATGTGGTTATTAACGATGTAGATAATTACAAATCTTTTGATGTCATTTTTTATCAAAGCTATAGATAATTACAAATCTTTTGATGTCATTTATTAGATTTTCAAAAGGCATTCGATACCGTCCCTCATCAAAGATTATTGGAAAAGCTAAGAGCTCACGGTATTCGAGGAAGGCTTTTAAATTGGATTAGAAATTGGTTATTAGACCTACGACAACGAGTTGTTGTCAATGGTGAGTGCTCAGAATGGGCTGATTTTATTAGTGGTGTACCCCAATGATCTGTTCTGGGTCCAATTATTTATGTAAATGACATAGATGATGATATTTTAAGCAATATCTCGAAATTTGCTGATGATACAAAACTTGGAAATCGCATAAATTGTGAGAAAGATTATTCAATCACTCCAGAGCGATTTGAATAGGATTGTAAATTGGTCAAAAACGTGGCAAATGAAATTTAATACCGATAAATTAAGGTTATTCATTTTGGAAGTAGAAACAATGAATACGATTACAAAATAGATGACTCAGTCATCAAAGTTGTCAGTGAGGAAAAGGATCTATGGGGAATTAATTAATAAGGATTTAAAATTTGCGAAACAATGTGCTGAAGCTGTTAAGAAAGCAAATAAAACTCTAAGATTTATTGTCAGAAACCGAATATAAATTTAAAAGTATAATAGTTCCTCTCTATAAAACATTAGTTAGAACCAGGGATGGCATTTTTGGTGATTTTTTTGATTTTTAAAAAAAAAATCAATTTGTGATTTTTTTTATTTTTTTGATATTTTTGATTTTTTGGATTCGTAACGTCACGCGAAATATAATTTGCAGGTTACAAATTATATATCGCGTGACGTTACGAATCTGAAAAAAAAAAAAAAAATCAAAAAAATAAAAAAAATCACAAATTGATTTTTTTAAAAAAAATCAAAAAAAATCACAAAAAATGCCATCCCTGGTTAGAACTCATCTGGAATACGCAGTGCAGTTTTGGAGTCCATACCTCAAAAAGAACAGAAAAAATTGAAAGAATTCAAAGAAGGGCAAACAAATTAATACCAGAATTGAGAGGTAAGTCATACCAGCAACGACTACGTGAATTAGATATACATTCTTTAGAGACAAGAAGATTGAGAGGAAAATTAATAAAGTTTTCAAAATACTAAATAAATTTGACAATACCGATTACAGGCAATTCTTTAGAAATGATTTTAATGATGTAACATGGAGTAATGGGCATAAACTTTGTCATAAACGATTTAAAACCAATATTGCTAAGAATTTCTTCACTTACGATGTTTGAGAAGTGAATAGTCTCTCTTAATGAATAGGAACAGCCGGCAATATCGATTCATTCAAGAAGTTAGATAAATACTTTAAAAGGAAATTGGTCTTTGAATTTCAATTCAACTCGATTTTTATTTTATTAAAAAGATAGAATTAGACTTGACCTGGATAAAGTAAACTCCAAGAACTATTGAAATCATTTGAAAAATGTTAAAAGTACATCTTCAAAGAACTGGCTCCGACTTATATACAATTTTGAATGTTACCGCTTAGACATATGCTGTTAAAGAGGGTGATCTAATCGATGACACCTGAGTAGAGAAAAATAATCTAAAAATAAAATTTCTCACAACTTGTAGCACTATGATGTTTGTTGCTTTAGAACAGAACTGTTCATAGTGAACAAACTCGAATGTCACTTTGACAGTAGACATATTCAATAAATAGCTTTGATGTTCATCGCATAGAACATATCTGTTCTAAGACGGTGATCTAGTCGATCGATCACACTGAGTAGGAAAAATAATTTATTAACAAAATTTCACCCACTTGTAGCACTATGATGTTTGTTGCTTAGATAACAGAAACTGTTCTTCAGTGAGCAAACTCGTATGTGCACTTTGACAGTAGACATAAATCAGCAATAAATAGCTTTGATGTTACCGCAATGGAACAGATTTCTTTTCTAAGACCGTGATCTAATCGATCACACTGAGTAGAAAAATAATTCAAAAACAAAATTTCACCCACTTGATGTTTATTGCTTAGAAACATAAACTGTTCTGAGTGAGCAAACTCATATTGTCACATTGACAGTAGAAACATCCACCAATAAATAAACAAAAATACCTATCAGACAATGATCTTTGTTGCTTAGAAGCAGATCTGCTCTAAGGGAGCAAACTCATATATTACATTGAAATAGATAAAATAATATACTTATTTCAAAAATACATAACAGATTTGTTTTAAAACAGTAGACACATCCAAAAATTAACTAAACAAAAATACTTAACAGACTAGCCTTGAGTGGACTGTAAAATCTTTGCTAGTCAGTCTTCTTCTTCTTCTTCTTCTTCTTCTTCTTCTTCTTCTTCTTCTTCTTCTTCTTCTTCTTCTTCTTCTTCTTCTTCTTCTCTTCTTCTTCTTCTTCTTATTTATTATTATTATTATTATTATTATTATATTATTATTATTATTATTATTATTATTATTATTATTATTATTATTATTATTATTATTATTATTATTATTATTATTATTATTATTATTATTATTATTATTATTATTATTATTATTATTATTATTACAGGCAATTCTTTAGATATGACTTTAACGATGTAACCAGAGCCCTCTTAACCACTAGGCAAACTAGGCAAATGCCTAGGGCGGCAGAATATGAGGGCGGCCCTAGGTGGCTAGAACGCGGCAGACAACGACAGCAAAAAAAAAAAAAAAGAAAAAAAAAAAAAAAAAAAACTAATATTTTATATATATATATATATATATATATATATATATATATATTCAGTTTTTTATTATATAGTATATATATATATATATATATATTATATATATATAGTTATATATATTAGCAGTTGTCACGCACCAACTCACATGGCAAAGCGTCTATTCAAGGAGGGGGTGTTGCACGCCTCAGAAGTTCACACTTGACGCAAATGATCACAAACGCAAGCTTTGAAGTGAGCAAGATTAAATTCAGCATAAAAAAAAAGATGAAAGAGAATTCACAGAACGAGGTGGCAGAAAGAAGGAAGTACCGCAGTGAACTAGCCTGGAGTTACGCATTATCCACACAAACTCGTGCGCAGACACAGCACCCTTGTGCTACGAGGCGTCGTAAAGGTGGTGGACGCGCGAATGAACAAGTTCCCTCGAGCACCTGCCGCTGCGTACCTATAGAAAAGAGAAAAGCACCAAGCGCCAACATCGCGCCGCAAAGATAGAGGGTCAAAAGGTGAAAAGTACGGAACAGTTTATAAGTCTTTTTGGCTTTGACTCGACCCTGTCCAAGCCGTGACACTCTAGAGCCCCCAGATATGAGAGAAGGAACTCCATACAAGGGCGAATGAGGCCCTTGTATAGCTGGAGTAACTGAGAAGAGGAAAAAAAGTCTCGCAGTCTAAACAGAACTCGCACAGTTTCTTTGAGGCACCTAGCAACCGTTGTGAATGTGAGGTTTTCCAAAACAATTTTTTGTTATGTTAAGGCCAAGGTTTTAATTGTCAACAGGAGAGACGAGAGAACCGTTCGAAAGAGATAGGAAAAGTTGAAGGTGTTTTAGAGAGGGAAATTTGTAAGGGTTTTTAACGAATTAAATTTCACAAGGTTGAGGCGACCCCACCCACCCGGAAATTTAATCCAGATCAGCGAGAATAGAATCAGGAAGATTAAAACGAAGAGGCAATTCTAGAAGTAAAGAGGGAGAAGAATTGAAAATGAGTTGAAGAATGTGTGGACATTGCGCCCTTTTCAAACTGAGTGGAAAGTGTTTAGTTTAGAGACATGAGAATATAGTTGAACGAGGGGTGGGGTCCGCAAGTAAGCACACTCCCTCAAATATTGGGAGGAACGCCCATCCGGTCGCACCCGCCTTCCAACGTTCATAGATTTCCAGAAAGTCCATGCAACCCGAATCAATGTAATGCACAGGCAAGGCATAGGATACTGAGAAGGAGAAGGAAGGGGGGAGGAGGAATGCCAGAATCGTCGAAGGGTAAGTTAGAGGAAAATAGGAGACCAAAGAGATTGGCCTTTCAATTGGAGAATTAGCAACAGAACGATCAGTGCGAATAAGAGGAGGAAAGGCAGATTACGGAAGTGTTAGAGAATGTTTTTGGCAGAGGCCAGAAAGATTTTTCAGTAGAACCTAGGAGGTTAGCGCCCTTTCGTTTGATGAAAGCCCGCTTTGCTCGTCGAAGAGTATCCCTGCAACGATTTCTAGCTGAATGAAAATTAGCAAGAGAGATAGGAGAGAAGAACGAGAATTTTTCCATTCCGATACGCACTGTCTCCTAGCCTGAATGGCCAGAGAACAAGCACGATCGAACCATGGATTATGAGGAGAGAAGATTTAGTCGAAGAAGGAATGAACCTGCTCATCCCATCAAAACCGATTACGTTCCTCGCCCTATCGGCAGAAACCGAATGCGTCACCAGAGTCAAAACAGTCATTCCGATTATAGTTAGTGTAGAAGCGACGTTAGGCAACCCAATCGGCCCGATTAAAGTGGCAGAAAAAACGCGTAGGGCAGGATGGAACTGTTGGAGAGAAAGTATTAAAATTAAGAGATATAAGGTTGTGGTCAGATTTACCAATAGGAGCGAAGGTGGTGTATTTATAGAGAGAAGGACTAGTGGTGAAACATAGGTCAAGTGTGTTCAGAACTGGTTGGGACGATCCGGAATGTGTGTGTGTTCTTTAATTAGTTGCTCCGGTCGTTGAGAATACTGAATGATTCGGCTCCTCCCACACCTAAATCAGTATGAGAGGACCCAACCATTCAGTGTTGTGTACATTGAAATCCCCCAAATAGAGGACCTCAGTATTTTGATGAGAAGAATTAACAGTCTCGTGAGAAGTTGTAAGATATCTCAAAAAGGCGTGGAATAATCTTGTTCTGTTTAGGAGAACAGTAAGCAGTAACACAAAGAATGATTTGTAGTAAGAAGAGAAAGATTTTAAGCCACAGAACATCGAAGTTTGGAGATTCGAAATTCTTAAGACGTGTTACAGAGTGTTATGTTTACATAGGCACATAATCCAAAATATGAAATAAGTTATAGTTGGACATATAAAAGAGTTAGAGGATGAAATTCTAGCCATCTTGTCTGCAGACAGGAGCAAAAAGGTTAGGGTAGAGTTCAGAGAGGTGGTATTCCTACGGATGCAGAGTTAGATTGCAAGCACGGATGTTAAGTAAAGTCGATAGCAAGAACGCGCACTGTTGCAAATCTGCCATCTTACATGCACATACAGCAACCATAAAACAAACAACAGACAAAATATATATATATATCAAGCGGATTTATATAAAATTATTCGTAAGCTAAAACCTAAATTTAAAACCGTAATGGTTAAAAAGTTAAAATGTATTTAGCAGTAAAATATGTAAATATGATAAAAATGATAGAAGTTAAAAACACTAACGCTCATTTACACCCATACAAAAACACGAAATAAAAATAAAAGTAAGTAAAATTGATTTAAACATTAAAACCTAAATTTAAAAGTTCAAGGGCCAAAATAATAAAAATCAAATCCTAAACACTGTGAAAACGAAATTCAGACTTATGTAGCCATCCTTATATATATATATATATATATATTATATATATATATATATATAATATATATATATATATATATAAATATATATATGATATATATATATATATATATATATATATATATATATAGTATATATAAATATAAATATATTTATATATATATATATATATATATATATATATATTATATATATAATATATATATATATATATAGTATAATATTTTTATATATATATATATATATATATATATAAGTATATATAATATATTTATATATATATAATATATATATATATATATATATATATATAATATATATTATATATTATATATATATACTATATATATATATATATATAATATATATATATAATAATTATATATATATATATATTATATATATATATATATATATATTTGATATAGATATAATATATATATATATATATATATATATTATATTATATATATATTATACATATTTACATTTATTTATATATTATATATATAATTATATATATATATAATATATAATTTTACATATGCTTAAAGTGATTTTATTTTTTTTTTGCCTAGGACGGCATGAATGGTTAAGAGGGCCCTGGATGTAACACGAAGTAATGGGCATAAACTTTGTCATAAACGATTTCAAACCAATATTGCTAAGAATTTCTTCACTTACGATGTAATTGAGAAGTGGAATAGTCTCTCTTACTCTGACAGCGGCAACATCGATTTATTCAAGAAAAAGTTAGATAAACACTTTAAGGAAATTGGTTTGTGAACTTCAATTCAAACCGAATCTTACTTTGTTAAAACACTAGAATTAGTTGTGACCTAGATAAGGTGAAATCAAACAAACTATTGAGATCATATGGTAAATGTTAAAAGTACATCTTAAAAAGAATTTGGGCGCCGAACTTATATTGAAAAGTTTTGATGTTTACCTCTTAGAGGGTTAGTTCTAACGTTTTAAGTCGGTAGTCTCATTGGTGACACTATCATCTTAATTTGTAATAACAGTTTTAATGTTCACCGCTTAGAGGGTTAATTATAACGCTCTAAGCCGGTGACCTCATCTTCCCTCAGACTAGCCTTGAGTGGACTGTAAAGTCTTTGCTAGTCAGTGTTCTGTAGTTCTTCTTCTTCTTCTTCTTCTTCTTCTTCTTCTTCTTCTTCTTCTTCTTCTTCTTCTTCTTCTTCTTCTTCTTCTTCTTCTTCTTCTTCTTCTTCTTCTTCTTCTTCTTCAAGAGGAAAATTAATAGTTTTCAAAATACTAAATAAATTTGACAATATTGATTACAGGCAATTCTTTAGATATGATTTTAATGATGAAACACGGAGTAATGGGCGTAAACTTTGTCATAAACGATTTCAAACCAATATTGCTAAGAATTTCTTCCCTTACGATGTAATTGAGAAGTGGAATAGTCTCTTTTATGAAATAGTGAACAGCTGCAACATCGATTTATACAAGAAAAAGTTGGATAAATACTTTAAGGAAATTGGTCTTTGAACTTCAATTCAACTCGATTTTTGTTTTATTATAACGATAGAATTAGACGTGACCTAGATAAATTAAACTCAAAGAAACTATTGAGATTATTTGGTAAATGTTAAAAATATATCTTAAAAAGAATTTGGCGCGCCGAAACTTTATATAACAGTTTTGATGTTCCACTCGCTTTAGACATATCTGTTCTAAGAGGGTGATCTAATCGATCACACTGGAGTAGGAAAAATAATTCAAAAACAAAATTTCTGACACTTGTAGCACTAATGATTGTTTTCAATATTTTAGAAACATCTGTTTGAAGTTAGGAAAACTCATAACTGTAAATGAATAACCTAATAAAAAGCTTTGATGTTCACCGCATAGAAACATATCTGTTCTAAGACGGTGATCTAATCGATCACACTGAGTAGAAAAATAATCCTAAAAAACAAATTTCACCCACTGTAGCACTAAATGATCGTTGTTGCTAAGAACAGAAACTGTTTTGAAGTGAGCAAAATGAATAGGGCAGAATTCACAGGACATATCCAACACAATAAAAAAAAAAATACTTAACATACTTTGAAGTTTGTTGCTTTGAAGCAGATCTGCTCTAAATGATCAAATTCTTATGTTACAGTGAAATAGGTAAAATAATATACTTATTTCAAAATTCATAATAGATTTGTTTTTAAACCGTTAGTCAATTCAATATAAATAACAAAAATACTTAACAGACCTCGCCTTGAGTGGACTGTAAAATCTTTGCTACTCGGTCTTCTTCTTCTTCTTCTTCTTCTTCTTCTTCTTCTTCTTCTTCTTCTTCTTCTTCCTTCTTCTTCTTCTTCTTCTTCTTCTTCTTCTCATCTTCTTCTTCTAATTCCCTTCTCCTTCACTTCTTCTTCTTCCTCCTTCTTCTTACTTCTTCTTCTTCTTCTTCTTACTCTTCTTGCGTCTTCTTCTTATTATGATTTTTTATTTATTTTTTTTTATTATTATTAATTTATTTAAATTTTTAATATTATTATTATTATTATTATTATTATTATTATTATTATTATTATTATTATTATTATTATTATTATTATTATTATTATTATTATTATTATTATTATTATTGCAAAAATGATTGAAAATGAAATTGTAATTCGAAAGGGTAGTTGCATTTATGGTTAAAGTGTTAATTGTGGTTATGGTTATTACTATTAGTATTGTTTTGATTATTATTATTATTATTATTATTATTATTATTATTATTATTATTATTATTATTATTATTTTATATTATTATTATTATTATTAAACTATTTATTTAAATTTTTAATATATTTATTATTATTTATTATTATATTATTATTTTATTATTATTATTATTATTATTATTATTATTATTATTATTATTATTATTATTATTATTATTATTATTATTATTCATTTTCAGGAATTCTTTCTTGTGGTATCTTGTCAAGTGAATATGAAGAGGCCAAAATTGATAAACAATGGATATAATTGGAGCACCCAGAAAGTGATTGAAAAATAACAGCTAGTCAATATAAGACCATAGTAGTAAGGGGACGCAGCTGACAGCCGAAATGTTGCAAACGGATTTTGCAAAGCAACATTTGCACCATTTGGTTATTGACGCTTGATGAGTCAAATTAGGGGTCTCTATGGTCGGCGAGACAGTTTTTGAAGTCAGTGAGGCTTTTTGGGCAGGGAATTCCAAGTCACGTCATCCGTTGATTTGGATTTTCCCTAACGTCGTTAGATTTTGAAGCTTGAGGTGCCAAATTATGGATATCCAAGGTCGGAAAACCCGTTAGCAAGGTCGACGACGCGTTTGGGCTTAGCCCCAAAGCCCCACGCACCGCACCTCATTGCACTGCTGGTGCCCCGCCTCGCTGCCGAGTTTCGAATAGCTGATCGACCAAGTCATACTAGCAGCTGACCCAAACTCCAGAGGAGTTTGGCTCGTTTGGTTCAAGGGCGACGCTACGTCTCCAAAGTAGAGTTCGTAGGCGAACTCACGTCTTCTAAGGCAAAAGCTTTCCAAGGTGACGAGGTTCGTGTTCGAGGCCGGGAAGTTGAACTCAGAGAATAGCAAATGATCGGTAGATCATTTCTGATGGTTCCATTCGATTTATCGTAGTCTTTTACCCCAAATCGATATTCAAATCATCTTTGAATATCGATTCATGTTGTGAATAATTGCCAAAATATAAAATTATTTCAGCTCATCAAACGGAGGATTTAAACCTGGACATCATAGAGACTGGCCAGTGTTCTTACCGTCATACCAGCGATAAGCTGTATACATTTTTATCTTTAAAACAGGTCTTGCGCAGTAAGGGCGATGATTAAATTAAATAACTATATATATATATATTATATATAAAAATATATTATATAATAATATAATATATATATATATATATATAATATATATATATATATATATATATATATATATATATATATATATATAGATAGCTTTACATAATCCCGACACTTTGGGAAAAAAATCGTTTGCGCCAGATTGGGCTTTAAAGTGTAACTACAATTTACAACAAAGAAACTATTTTTTAAGGCACAGCTAATATATAATATTATCATAAATATATATATATATATAATATATCATATATATATATATATATATATATATATATATATATATATATATGCTTGGTTTTGTTACACCTCGAAGTACTATGTATAATATAAATATATATATAATATATAACTTTATTTTCAGTAAAAGAATACTTTAAACCTATAAATAATATTAAAAAAAAACAAGTCCTGATTAATTTATTTAGATCTTTGAACCATATATAAAGCTTACAGCTACTTCTAATGAACCCTAACAAAACTTAAGTAACCTTTTCAATTAAAATATATTAAAAACTCTTCAAATTATTGGAAAAAACTAGCCTACGTCTAAGAAAAAAACAAACAGGCAAACAAATAAATTAACAAACTGGCACAGCCGCTTTTTCCCAATGTGTCGGGATATGTAAAGTTTTATATATATTAATAATTATATATATATTATATATATATATATATATAATATATATAATATATATATATATATATATATATATATAATATATATATATATATATTAATATATATATATATACAGCGGCGGCTCTAGGCATATTTTCGTGGGGTTGAGATTAAGATTATATATATATATATAATAGTATCAATATATATATATATTATAATATATAATATATATATATATATATTATATATATATATATATATATAATATATATTATATATACTATGATATATATATATATATACTATAAATATATATATTATATATATATATATATATATATATATATATATATATATATATACTAATATTATATATATTATATATATATCATATATCATATATATACTAACTTATATATAAATACTATATATACTATATAATATAGTGTGCAAGGATGGGGTGTTGCACGCCTCAGAAGTCAACAACTAAAGTAAAATATGCCAGATGAGCACAAACGCAGGCTTTAAAGTGAGGAAGATTAAATCAGCAGGGAGAAACACAGAAGATGGAAGAAAATTCCACAGACCAGAGTTGGCAGGAAAGAATGAAGCACCGCAGCGAACTAGCCTGGAGTTACCTACATCAAAAGAAAACTCATGTGCAGACAGAGTACCTCTAGTTCTACGAGGGCGACGTAAAGGTGGAGGTACGCAAGTGATAAGCTTCCTCGAGCACCTGCCGCTGCGGTAACCTATAGAAAAGAGATAAGCACCAACATCTCGCCGCAAAGATAGATAGAGGGTCAAGTGAACTGAAAGTACAGAACATTTTATAAGAATTTTTGGCCTTTGACTCGACCCTATCCAAAAGCCGGGTGAAACCAGGGCCCCCCCCCCCAGATATGAGAGCAGTACTCCATACAAGGCGGAATGAGCCCTTGTATAGCGCCACTGAGAAGAGGAAAAAAAAGTCTCTCAGTTCTAAACAGAAACTCCCAGTTTCTTTGAGGCCGCCCTAGCAACCATTGTGCTGAGGTTTCAAGACATTTTTTTTTTATTTTATGTAGGCCAAGGTATGTTATATTTGTCAACAGGAGCAGACGAGAGAAACCGTCGAAAGTAGATTAGAAAAGTTTGAAGTGTCTTAGAGAGGAAGGGAAGATTTTTGTAGGAAGTTGAGTTTTTAAAGAATTGGATTTTCTTAGAGAGGGAGATTTTGTAGAAGTTTGAGTTTTAAAGAATTGAACTTTCACAAGGTTTCAGACGGGACCCCACCGAAATTTCTATCCAGAATCATCGAGAATAGTTTAATCGGAAAGGATTAGACGAGAGGCAATTCTAGAAGTAAAAGAAGGAGCAGAATTGAATGAGTTGAAGAATGAAGGGTCGAGTCATCGGCATATGAGTGAATAGAGTTAGCTGTGCAGGTGAGAAGATCATTAATGAAAAGTAAGAATAAAGTAGAAGATAAGACAGAACCCTGAGGAACACCACATATTGAAAGAAAAGGAAGAAGTCGCCCCTCAACAACAGCCGAATATTGAGCGATTTGAAAGGAAGCTAGACATAAGTAAGCAAAGCAAAGGAGGAAACCAAAAGGAGGGGGAGCTTGGAGAGCAGCCAGTCACGCTTGCCATACCCGGTCAAGTCTCCCCGTAGTTCTAAGGGCGGAAAACCCATAAATCAGTTAAGATAGGAAAAGTATATCGCAAGTAGACCTCGAGCGCCGAAACCGTACCGGCGATCGGAAAGAAGGGAATGAGATTCAGATGATCTAAGAATGAGAGTTGAGAGAGTTTAAAAGATCTTAGATAGAATAAAGTAAAAGAACTATAGTTGCGATAGCTTGGAAGCGGATCAGAGCGGGCTTCCTTTTTCCGGAAATAGGTTGGACATGTGCGTTGCTTCCAACACTGAGGAAGTGTTAGTTGAAAATAGAGGAATATAGTTGAAGCGAGGAGTGGGTTATAGCACGGGAAGCATACTCCCTTCAAAACTCGGAGAAGCCATCCGGGGCACCAGTCCTTCCTAACGTTAGTAGATTTCAGGAGCCCATGCACCGATCGAATGTAATCACAGGCAAAGGCATAGGACACCCTGAGAGGAGAAGGCAGGAGGAAGAGGAATGCAGAATCGTCCAGGGTGAGTTAGAGGAAAAATAGGAGGCCGAAGAGATTGGCCTTTTCCAGTTGGAGAATTAGCAACAGAAACCTCAGAGCGGGAAAAGAGGAGGAAAACAGATTACAGAAGTGTTAGAGATTGTTTTTGGCAAGATGCCAGAAAGATTTGTCAGTAGGAGAACCAAGGAGGTTAGCGCACTTTCGTTTGATGAAAGCCCGCTTTGCTCGTCAAAGAGTATCCCTGCAATGATTTCTAGCAGAATGAAAATTAGCAAGAGTGATAGGAGAACGAGTAATTTTTCCATTCCCAATACGCACTGTCTCTAGCCTGAATGGCCAGAGGAACGACAGCACGCATCGAAACCATGGATCTATGAGGAGAGAAAGATTAGGTCGAAGAAGGAATGAACCTGCTCCATCCCATCAACGTTACAGCTTCCACCTTATCGGCAAGAAGTCGAAGCGTCACCAGAGAAAAAGCAGTCATTCCAATTATAGTTAGTGCCAGAAAAAAATGCGTAGGGCAGGATGGAGCTGTTGGAGAGAAAGTATTAAAATTAAGGGTTATAAGGTTGTGATCAGATTTACCAATAGGAGCGAATGTGGTGTATTTATAGAGAAGGAAGGGCTATGGTTAAAACATAGATCAAAGAGCATAATGTGATCTTGAGAATTTGTTGACGATCCGGAAATGGTTGTGTGGGGGGGGGGTTTTTTTTTTCTTTTTAAAATTAAAGGGTTTTTGCTTTTTCAAAGGGGGAGGGGGTGAGATTTCGGTTGAGAATTGCTAAATGATTTGGCCTCCTTCCCACCTAAATCAGTATGAGAGGACCCTAACCATTCAGTGTTGTGTACATTGAAATCCCCTAAATAGAGGACCTCAGTATTTGAGATGAGAAAGATATTACAGTTCATGGAAAGTAGTAACGGTACTTCAAAAAAAGCTGCTGAAAATCTGTTCCTCGTTAGGCAAGAACAGTAGCAGAAAGCACAAGATTATTGTAGTTGAAGGAAGGAAGAAAGATTTAAGCCACAGAACATCGAAGTTTAGTAGATTCGAGATTCTCGAGACGGGTTAACAGGAGTGGTTATGTTTACATAGGCATATACTTCACCCTTTATAGACGGAAAATTATGAAATAAAAGTATAGTTGGATATATTAAAAAGAGTTTGAGGAATGAATTCTTAGCCATCGATGTGTCAGACAAGAGCACAAAGGTTAGGCGTTAGAGTTAGAGGAGGTGGTATTCCACGGAGCAGATTATATGAGTAAGCCGTGGATGTTGATACAAAGTAGATACAAAAGCCCGCGCCCTGTGCAAATCTGCATCACCACAAGAACACCACAACCACAACCAAAACAACAGGCAAACAGACAGACAAAATCGAAAGTAAAACAGCATTAAATTTATTCACTCACTAAAAAAAACGTAAATGATTAAAATGCTAAAACCGTATTTACAGAATTACTGATTAAAATTGAAAAAATCTAGAAAGTTTAAAACATTCGCACACCCTAACAAATTTACAAAAAAAAAAATTGCAATTATTCAAAAATTACAATTAAATATTTATAAATTAAAATTTATATATTAACCAAATACGTAAGTGTTGTGCTAAAACCCTTTTTAAAATAAATAAACAAAAAATAGGAAACACTAAAAACTAAAGTTAAAAAGACGAAGAAAAAATATAACCTAGTACTATCTAAACTACGTATTGCACAATTCTAAAAACTAACTATGACTACTCTAACATAACTAGGTTTCAAAAACACAAAATTAAAGCGAATAACTTATCTTTTATAAGGATGATCCAATTCTTTAAATATTAAAACCATAATAATTAAAAACAAATTAAAACAGCCCGAGAGACTTAATGAAACAAAACACACTTATATGGAAGAAACTAAAACATTATGAACGATTTCAATCAACCCATTGGAGCTCGGTTTAAAACACAACCTATCACAACACAGTCTAAACACAACACACACCACACTATATATATATTATTACTATATATATATATTATTATATATATATATATATATATATATATATATATATATATATATATATATATATATATATATATATATATTAATATATTATATATACTATACTATATATATTTACAGTTGTCCCCACCTCTCACGGGCAAAGCCCTATTAAAGGAGGAGGTGTTGAAACTCAACAAAAATTCAACTAACTCAAATTACGCAGATGAAGACACAGACGCGGGCTTTAAGTGAGGGAGATTTAAAATGAGTAGGAAACCACAGAAGATGGAAGAGAATTCCACAGAACAGATGGGGCAGGAAAGAAGAGGCAACCGTAGCGAACTACATCTGCAGTTGCTTAATCATCCAACACCAAAACCACTCATGTGCCGACACAGCACCCCTTGGCTACGAGGGAGTCGTAAAGGTGGTGGCACGCGAGTGGAAAGTTCCCCCGAGCACTTGCCGCTACGGTGCACCTATAGAAAACAGACGATTAAACCACCAACATCGCGCCGCAAAGATAGCAGGGTCAAGAGCTAGAACACGTTACCAGGACAAGTTTTATAAGTCTTTTTTTGCTTTGACTTGACCCGTATCAATAGCCGGGTTGAAACTGAGCTCCCCCCAGAATTATGAGAGTAGTACTCCATACAAGGGCGTTTGAGACCCTTTGTATAACTGGAAGTAACCTGTGAGGGGAAAAAAAAAAAAAAAAAAAAAAAAAATAAGGTCTCGCAGTCTAAAATGAACTCCCAGTTTCTTTGAGGCCGCCCTTAGCAAAACATTTGTGATGTGAGGCTTCCAAAACATTTTTTTTTTGTTTATGTTAAGGCAAGGATGGTTTATATGTCAACAGAGAGACGAGAGGACCGTTTCGAAAAGAGATTAGGAAAGTCTAGAAGGTGTCTTAGAGAGTGAGATTTGTAGATGTTGGCGTTTTTAAAGAACAACCCCCCGATTTCACAAGGCTTGATACGACCACACCGAAATTCTTATCCAAAGATCAGAGAAGAATAGAATCGGAAAGATTAAGACGAAGGCAATTCTAGAAGTAAAAGAAGGAGCAGAATTGAAATGAGTGAAAGAAATGAAGGGTCGAGTCATCAGCATAATGAGTGGTAGAGTTAGATGCTGCAGGTGAGAAGGATCATTTAATGAAAGCTAGAATTAAAGTAGAAGATAAGACAGAACCTTGAAGAGAACACCACTATTGACAAGAAAAAAAAAGAAGTCACCCATCAAAAAACAGACGATTGTGACGATTTGAAAGAAAACTAGACATAAATAAGCCAAAGAGAAGGAGCGGGAAATCCAAAGCGAGGGAGCTGTGATGAGAGCAGTGACGCGTGCATTTTACCCGGTCAATGCTTTGATATGTCAGCGACACCACACAAGTTCTCCCCGTAATTTCCTAAGGCCGGAAAAAACATAAATCTGTTAGATAGGAAAGTATATCACAGTAGACCTCCGAGCCACTGAAAGCCGTACTGAGCCGCATCGGAAAGAAGAATGAGATTCCAGATGGTAAGAAATTGAGAGTTTGAGAAGGGTTTCAAAGGATCTTAAAAGAATACAAGTGAGAGCTATGAGGCGATAGTTAGAAGGATCGGAGTGGCTTCTTTTTTTCGGAATTATGTTGGACATTTTGCGCGTTTCCAACATGAGGGAAAGTGCTAGTATGTGCAGCATAGAAAAATATAGTTAACGAGAGGCGGGGGTTAGCACGGAAGCAAAACTCCCTCAAAAAACTCGGGGAAGGAATGGCATTCCGGGCCACCCACACTTCCTAACGTTCATGATTCAGGAGCCTATACACACCTATCAAATGTAATCTCAGCAAGGCATAGCAATACCTGAGAAGAGAGAAGGAGGAGGAAAAGTGGAATTGAGAGTCGCCCAGGGGTTGTGATTAGACGGAAAATAGGAGGCCGAAGGAATGAGTGGCCTTTTCAGTTGGAGAGCAGCAACAAAACCATCAGAGCGAATAAGAGGAGAAAAGTAGATTTACAGAAGTTGTTGATATGTTTTTGGCAAAGAGGCCAGAAAGATTTGTCAGTAGGAAACCAAGGAGGTTAGTGCACTTTCGTTTGATGAAAGCCGCTTTGCTCGTCGAAGAGTAGTATCCCTGCAACGATTACTAGCTGAATGAAAATTAGCGAGAGTGATAAGAGAACGAGAATTTTTCCACTCCGATATGCACTGTCTCTAGCCTGAATGACCAGAGAACAAATACGATCGAACCATGGATTATGAGGAGAGAAAGATTTAAAAGAAGAAGGAATGAACCTTGCTCATCCCATCAAACAATTACAAGCTCCCACCTTGTCGGCAGAAGCCGAAGCGTCACCAAGGGCAAAGCAGTCATTTCCAATTATATAGGCGTAGAAGCCGCGCCAAAGCCCCCAATTTCGGCCCGCATCAAAGTGCCAGAAAGAACGCACAGGGCAGGATGGAACTGTTGAGGAGAAAGTATTAAAATTAAGAGATATAAGGTTGTGGTCAGATTTACCATCAGAAGCGAAGGTGGTGTATTTTTTATAAAGAGAAGGACTAGTGGTGAAACATAGGTCAAGTGTGTTTGAGAATTGGTTGGATGATCCGGAATGTGTGTTGGTTCTTTAATTAGTTGCTCCAGATCGTTGAGAATGCTGAATGATTCGGCCTCCTCCCCACCTAAATCAGTATGAGAGGACCCCAACCATTCAGTGTTATGTACATTGAAGTTCCCTAAATAGAGCACCTCAGTATTTGGATGAAAAGATATAACAGTCTCGTGAGAAGTAGTAAGATATTCAAAAAAGTCGTGAAAGTCTGTCCTGTTAGGAGAACAGTAGCAGAAGCACAAGATGAGAAGAAAGATTTTAAGCCACAGAACATCGAAATTAGGAGATTCGAGATTCACGAGACGTGTTAAAGGAGTGTTTATAGGCACATACTCCACCCTTTTGACGGAAATTATGAAATAAGTTATAGTTGGATACATTAAACTAGTTAGAGATGAATTCTTAGCCATCTGAGTCTCAGACAAGAGCAAAAGATTAGGGTTAGAGTTAGAGAGGTGGTATTCCACGGAAGCAGAGTTAGAATTTAAGCCGCGGATGTTGGTAAAGTCAATAGAAAGCCCGCACCTACGCAAATCTGTCATCACACACACACGCAAACAAAAACAAAAGCCAAAAACAGAAAGAAACAAATCGAGAAATCGGGATAAAATTGATCATACGCTAAAACCTAAATTAAAAAGTTTATATGCTAAAATTAATTAAAAATCAAATTTTGTATAATAAAAAAAAATAAAACTCAAACTTACGTAACCTTTACCAATTTACCTCACTAAAAATTCCCAACCACAAAACCTGACAGAGAAAAGAAAAAAAACTTAAAACTAGAACTTATCTTTTAAAACTCCGCGCTCAGAACTTCACTGAAACTAATAAATGGATACTAACTGATATGATTTAATAAAAACTTTAATTAAAACAAAGACAAGATTGAAAAACATACACACTTTCACTAAACACAGCTTTACATAATAATAATAACAATATAATTAAATAAATATAAACTTTTAACAGAGATAACAACAACACGTTTTCACCGCAGAACACCATATATATATATAATACTATATATATAATATATATATAAATATTATAATATAAAATTATACTTATATATATATAATATATATATATATATATAATATATATATATATATATATATAATATATATATATATATATATATATATATAATTATTATATATACTATATATATATATATATATATATAGGTATATTATATATATATATATATATATATATTATATATATATATATATAAGAATATATATATATATATATTATATATATATATATATATATATATATATATAATAATATTACTATTTCAAAAATAACTCACCACTAGGGTAAAAATATCACTCGCAGGAACGGAAAGGCCCTAACCCATGAAACCCCACACCAACACAGACGACAGCATCAGTGTAACTATGTAACCACCCACTCAGTGAATTGGCTTCAGTTTGGGACGTCACCGCGATAAATTTAGGGAAAACATAAACCACGTAATAGACCTGGGAGAGGTTGGGGGTAGGGTAGGTTATGGCGGGGGTATAATCAGAGCGAGAGGATCATTCACATACGAAAGCTGACTGCCGACATAAACCATGGAGAGGATAGTGAGTTAACTGTCAAGAAATCAGTGCACGGGTACCGGGTACGCGGTCGACGGTTCGATGTAGCGCACACAACGATTGCACGGGTGGTCCAACGATACCAGAAACCCTGAACCAGATCGCGGCTAGTACAAGTAGCTCCCAGAGCGCACGACAACCCGTCAAAGACCGATTTATACGTCTGCGTGCATTACGGAAGAGCCACACACAACGGCGCGACATCTGCAAATACAGCTGGCGGATTTACACGGCACCAGGTTGAGTGACAATACAATGCGTCGATGCCTTGCGGAACATAATTACCGGCCCCGGAGGCCCAGTCTTAAAGCCACCTCACACCACGGCACATCAAAGGGCGCGACGGGCATTTGCCCGAGAACACATTCATTGGACTGTCGACGATTGGCTAAGTGCTCTTTACGGACGAGTCGAGAGTGTCTCAATTCTCCGGATAGGCGTGTTGAGTATGCCGACGCCGACAGGAAGAAGTTCCGCGCAATGCAATGTGCTGCAGGTGCCGCCGTTTGGAGGTGAGTCGGTTATGGTCTGGGGAGGTATCTCTCTATCGGGGTCTACAGAGTCGCACATCTTCGTTGGAGGCACTCCTACAGCCATAATGTATATCACAGACATCCTCAAACCATATGTCGTGCCATGTGCCCCCTACATCGGTGACTCTTTCATCCTAATGCATGACAATGCAAGATCACACAGGCCCAATGTGTGAACGACTACATTAGGACGGTTCAAATTACGGCGTTGGAGTCGCCAGTATATAGTCCGGACCTCAATCCAATCGAACATTTGTGGAATATCCTGAAACGTCAGACCCTCCCGGACTGCGACAGGGCCACTGCATGACGTATTGGATCAAATCACTGTCCAGGACATTCTTCACTCATCGAGCGGCATGGTCAGGAAGGTATTCAGGAAGTCATTTCCGCTGCCACAGGGGGTCATTACACTGTATTGAGACAGATCCCCCACCCCCCCGCGGCCGTCGTCGCAAGTACCAACAATGTGTATTTGCAGTGGCGAACCTCCGAACCCTACTGCGAGACCATTTGGCTGCACTTTAGCCTTATTCTATCAACTACGGTTCTGGGAAGAATCCACCATGTTATTGTCATTGTCCAATAAAGTGTCTTCTTCAACCTTTTCTACCCTTCCTTCGCCACGTACCCTTGCTAATTTTAACGAGTAGTGTTTATATATATATATATATATATATATATATATATTATATATATATATATATATATATATATATATATATATATATTATATATATATATATATATATATATATATATTGCACATATATTACATCAATAAAAGAGAATAAAATAATCTAACATAGATGGCCATTTCAAAATACGAAAAAAAAAATGTATATAATTTTATTTATATAAAAACTTCTTCATTTTATTATCTTAACAGCAAAATGATTGAGAGCTTTCTCCGTTTATATTATGAAACTATGATGAACACTTATTAATGCCATTTCTGTTAGATTTTCTTCTATTCAGAATTAGAAAATTATGTTTTGAGCCTTTTCAGAGAAGGGAAATATATTTTTATGAAGCGCACGTTTTGAATGAGGTAAATGCTAAATTCTTTAACAATCCAAATGTCATTGTTCATATCAAATTTATTTGCAAAATTCGTAAAAGTTTTAATAGATTTCGGTGGAATGAGTGACTTTACAAAGATTAGTAAGTATGAATCTATGGCTGACGAATTTGCTCTCTGACGGGTTTGAAAAATCATAAAGAAAAGAAATTGTAATTTCTTTACGTCTTTTCATTTTACATTGATTCTCATGCAAGGCATTCTCATTTCTTCATTAACAAAGCAAAAATTTTGTTGCAACTTCCTAAATGTTTGAAATAATTGTTTCATCGATGTTTTCTTGAAAATCTTCCAAAATCTTCCAAAATCTTTGTAAGGGCACAGCCCTAAGGGTTGTGCCCTTATGTAACCACTTACACCCCCCTTCGAGGTACCCCGAAATGGGTCTTCACGCATATCTCAGGATTCTCTGGTAGGCTCATCAAGCTGAAAATTAATTCGGTTATATGTCGTAAAGACATTAGGCGATGGAGCGGAGGTATCGTGTTTATGTTAAAGATGAGCGCATCCCTAATGAAAGTCTATCGTGTAAGTCTAACGAACCGAAGGTATTGTGTGATGTTTCGAAAGGTTGGATAGGTTAAGTTTTATGGACAATGTTAGTTACTTACCGTTGATAAGTAAAGAACTTTGTTAATGAAAACTGTTTATTCGTAAGTTAGGTATGTTATGTTCTTAGTTCCAATTAACATTATTATTTTATTCATGAATAGTGTATTATAGCTTTGAATGAAACACGAAATACATATACAAACATAAAATGATGAAATCAATTCATAGTTCAAGATGCTGGTATCTTTGATAGCTTGGTCACTTTGTTAAGGAATTTTGCTAGATAATACTGCTTTAGCTGCTGATGATATGATTGAAAAGCTGGGATAGGTTGAGTTTTGCTGTGTAACGAGAGCCGTGTTGAGAACTTATTCATAGGTTCAAATGTTAATGTCTTAGTCGTAGTTCTAAATGTTAGTATCTATTGTAGGTTTTCGTCCATTGCATGTGTTAGATATGTTAGGCTATGTTTAATTTCTGTTAAGTTTGTTAAATATTACTATGACACTGTGAAATTAACACTACTTTGTTAGAGAAATGAGATATTCGTAAGATATTACTGTGTTAACTGACGATGATATGCTAGAAAAGGTGAGCATAGGTTAATTTTCGCTGAGTAATGCTAGGTTTGCCCTAGAATTTTGCTAATGTCTACGTTTATTCATAGTTCAAAACAGATGTTGGTATCTGATATGAGTGACACTTTGATGAAGGTAACGTCAATTCATAGTTCAAGATGTTGGTATCTTTGATAGATTGGTCACTTTGTTAAGGGATTTTGTTAGATAAAGTGTGAAAAGGTTACGTTTTGTGCGAAGTGTTAGGTACTTTACTGTGGTTATGCGGAAGTTTGTTAATGTTAGTAGTTTATTTTCAAAATGCAAGGTGTGCTAGGTTTGTCGTTGCACATTATATTCTTGTTCAGGTTAGGCTATGTTAGCTTTATTAATGTAAAATCAAATGTTGTTGGTCAGTCAGTAAAATACACTGATGGTTAGTGAGTATGTAAAGAAACTTTATTTTTTGTGGTTATGCTTCGTCCAAAGATACTGAAATGTGTTCAATAGATCAAAAGGTCATGGAGGGGTGGGAGGAAGTTGGGTTGAAGGGTTGATGGTTTGATTTACTGATTTAAAATCAGTAAACTATTACACTTTATTATGATATTTTATTCAAAGAACTTATTTTTATGTTATGTTTGGATAAAACTTTGTTATGTTTGCAATTATTCGTTGGTCTGTATGATAATTAGACAAGGTTATGATAAATATTTTGTTAAATATTACTGTGTCAATGTAAAATTAACATTGATATGCTAGAGATATGCTTGAAAAAATAAGGAAGAGGTTAGCTTTTGTACACTATGGTTATTTACTTTACTGTTGTTAAGTGTGGAACTTTTGCTAATGTTAACAGTTTATTGCTCGTGTAAGTTGTGCTAGGTTTGTCGTTGTATATTATATTCTTAGTTTATGTGATGCTATGTTAGCTTTATTAATGTGAAAACTTTGTTACGTTAGCATATATTCGTTGATTAGTGTATAAAGAACTTGTTTTTATGTTATGTTTAACCTAAATGATACTCAAAATGCGAGTTGAATCAATAGATCAATGGTTAAGTTGTTAATGATAGCTGTTTATTTGTCTGGTTGTTATGTGTTAAGTATGTTATATTCATAGTTTAGCTTTACAGAGGATAAAACTTTACTATGTTTGTATTTATCCGTTAGGTATACTTGGGTAAGGTTATGGTGAACCTTTTGTTAAATAGAGTTGAGAAGCACAGAATGTAAATTTAATTATTTGATGTTGATATTTATAAAGTGTGAAAAAGGTTATGTTTTTTGTACGCTATGTTAGTTACTTTACTGTTGTTAAGTGTGGAACTTTGTTAATTTTAACCGTTTATTCGGGTTTGAGATGTTAGGTTTGTTGTTGTACATTATATTCTTAGGATCTAATGCTATGTTAGCTTTATTAATGTGAAAACTTTGTTACGTTAGCATATATTCGTTGATCAGTGTATAAAGAACTTGTTTTTATGTTATGTTTATCCAAAATGATACACGAAATGTGACTTGAATCAATAGATCAATAGATCGATAGATCATGGGAGGGTAGGAGACGGGGAGGAGAGTAGGGTGGATAGTTTGATTTACTGATTTACTGCTTTAGGGTATGTAAAACATGACAATTTTACTAAAAAAATATGACTTGAATCAATAGATCAATAGATCAATAGATCATGGATGAGGTGGGCAGTGTGGTATGGCAGGTTTGATTTACTGATTTAGGGTATGTAAAACATGACAATTTTACTAAAAAATATGACTTGAATCAATAGATCAATAGATCAATAGATCAATAGATCACGGATGGACAGGAGGGTGGCTGGATGGTGGTTTGATTTACTGATTTACTGATTTACTGCTTTAGGGTATGTAAAACGTGACAATTTTAGTAAAAAATATGACTGATCAATAGATCAGTAGATCAACAGATCACGAAAGGGGTGAGGAGGGCAGTTTGATTTACTGATTTACTGATATAGGGTATGTAAAACATGACAATTTTGGTAAAAAATATGACTTGAATCAATAGATCAATAGATCAATAGATCACGGAAGCAGTGTTTCTTTCAGGCATATTAATTTTTGCCGTAAATTTCAAAATAAAGCAAATAAATATAAAAAGTATGTTTAAATCTATATTATCTAGCCATAAATAATAAAATCAGCCAGAATGCATGGAAACTTGCTAGATATGGCCATAAAACAACAAAGTTGTCAATGCTGACTTTTGAGAAGTCCGTGAACGTTTGAGAACATTATGTGAGAAAATAGGCATTGCTAAAGAAATTTCTTTCGGAGAAGATCCTATTAGGTAAGGAGTGTTTTAGTTAATATATAGTTATTAGTGTTTATTTTTTTCATGATCTCATATATATATATATATATATATATATATATATATATATATATATATATAGGTTAAGTTACAATATATTATATATATATGCCATATTAGCTAAGGTTATTATTGGTTACAGCAGCATATTACTGTTAGCAGCTACTCAGTATATATATATATATATATATTAGTTATATATATATATATATATATATTATATTATATATATATATATATATATATACCTGGTATATATATGATATATATATATATATATATATATATATATATATATATATATATATATATATATATATATATATATATATATATATATATATATAGAGAGAGAGAGAGAGAGAGAGAGAGAGAGAGAGAGAGAGAGAGAGAGGTGGACTGAATATTTTGGAGAACTCCTAAATGTAGAAGAGGGGAGGAATGTGGAAGAGGAGCGATATGTGGGAGAGGAGATGGAAGGGGTGAATCCGATAACGATGGGAGAATATGAGGAGGCTTTGTCAAAAATGAAGAAAGGAAAAGCGCCGAGAGAATTGATAAGGGAAGGAGGAGAAGAATTGAAAAAAAAATAGTGGAACTTTTTAATAAATGTTGGATGGAGGGTGTAGTTCCCGGTAGATGGGGAAGAATAGTTGTTTTGCCCATTTATAAGGGAAAAGGTGATACTGGAGATTGTGGAAACTATAGAGGAATAGCTTTATTGGACCATATAGCGAAAGTGCACGAAAGGATTTTAGAAAGAAGATTAAGAGGAGTGATAGAGATACAGTTGGGAGAGGAACAATATGGTTACAGGAAGGGCAGGAGTACTTCGGATCTGTTGTTTGCTTTAAGAATAGTGTTGGAGAAGAGCTGGGAATTTAATAAAACAGCATATATAGCCTTCTTGGACCTAAGAAAGGCATTTGACTCGGTACCCAGAGCCAGACTTTGGAGGATGTTGGGGGAAGTGTACGGAGTGGAGGAAAGACTGAGGAGAGCAATAAAAATCTTGTATAGCGTTTGTGAGTGTAAAGTGAGAACTGGATGTAAAAATGAGAAATGGTTTGAGGTGGGGCCGGAGTCAGATTATAGCAAAGTCCTGTCTCCTTACTCTTTATAGCTGTAGTAATCAGAAAGGTTAAAGAGGAATTTCCGAATCTGGATGGTGATATAATGGTGTATGCGGATGATTTGGCATGTTGGAGTTGAGAGGAGGGAGTATTGAGAGGACTTATGGAAAGTTTTGACAGAAATTTGAAGAAGTTTGTTTAGAGATGAATACAGAAAAGACAGTGATAATGAGAGTGGGTAGAGAGGATGAGGGAGAAATGGAGATCGTCATTGATGATGAAAGATTGAGAAATGTGGATCAGTCTGTTTACCTGGGTATTTACAAGCAATGGAGGATGTGTACGGGAAGTGGAGGCAAGAATGGAAAAATACGAAAGAACAATGAGAGCGTTATATCCAATTATGAAGGATCGGGTGATGGATATAAAAGTGAAGAAGATTATATTTGATAGCATACTGGTACCCACATTGACATATGGAGCAGAAACATGGAGCATTACAACAAGAGAGAAAAAAAGGATCGAAGCTGCTGAAATGAAGGTGTTTAACGATAGTGGGAAAGACGAAGAGAGATAGAGTGAGAAACGAATGGGTTAGGGGAGAGAGTTGGTGTGGTGCCTGTGTTGAACAGGATAGATTCGTCGAGGCTGAGATGGTGGGGGCATATAGTAAGGATGCCGGGAGAACGAGTCGTGAGTAGAAGGTAAGAAGTGAGTAAGGTCCGGAGAGGAAGACCGAGGAGAAGATGGCAAAGATTATGAGAAGAGCCCTGAGAAGACATGGATGCCGTAAAAAAAAAAAATTATTAGTTTTAATTATCAGTTATTTTCAAAAAAATACATAATACATACATATTTATAATGCATATATATAATATATATATATAATTATATATATATATATATATTATTATTATATATATATATATATATATATATATATATATATATATATATATATATTATATATATATATATATATATATATTTTTATATATATATATATTATATATATATATATATATATATATATATATATGCAGATATATAAGAAAGATATATATATATATATATATATATATATAATATAGTTATATTATATATGTTACTAATATATATATATATACTTAGCGCTATCTTTTTTTTAACTTTTCATAGGTACCTCTTCTGTTTTCGGGATCATGTGGAGAATAATAGACCCTTATTTCAGTAGCGCAGCAGCAGGACCTAGTAAAAACCGAGAGTGAAACGCGCAAACGTGAACACAATTAAACCTACTGATATAAAGAATGTTGAAAATAAAAGTGTGCAGGATCATCCAACTCACATTCCGCAAAATCGTCTGACAAAAACAACGCTACTACACAAATCAACAGAATGAAACAAAGAACATGGTATTATGGTTAAATTTATGAATCCGCGGAACGATTACAATGCGAAACGATAAACACCCAAACTGAACTGAACGTAGCAATACCG
>JABUQX010062689.1:45000-60991 GCA_015478945.1 Trachelipus rathkii | reverse complement strand
AGAGGAAGAAACAAAGATAACATACTTATAGCTGTACACCTTTCACTCGCTTTGTCTTCCTTACTAACCTCACAATTAAACGTAATCTCTACACTCCACTTCTTATATCATTCCACTCCTTTCTCCTGCATGCAGCATGCTTATATCTGCATGGCATAAGAAGCATTGTAAATAAGTCTATTAGTAAGTATATATAAATACCCAGAAAACAATTTTCCCAAATAAAAGGGCGTGAGAGAGGTGAAAAGGTTAATGATCGAAGAGAGCAGAGGTGTAACAGAAACAAGAAATTTAGAAAACAAAATAGTTGAGAATTGACCATTTTCAATAGAGGCTGAAAGAAATAAGTTCCGGAGCATGACTAGGTGATCAAATGTTTAAAAAGCCTTTTTGTAATATTAAAAATTTCTTGTAAGGTTATAATTATAAAAATATATTCAATTAGTCTGTTAACATCCTTGAGAATAGGGACTATTTGAATAATAAATGAGACTGAAATAAGAAAGTGGAATAGGAAAAAGTCAAAGCTGTAAAGAGCAAATTAAAATAGGATTACATATAGGCCTATTTGGAGGGTGAGAAAGTTGGTAGAGGAAGAGAAGATTCAAAGAGCTTGAGTAAATGTGTGCCTTCTGAAAGTCCATATCTCTGGATACAGCCGTTGGAAAAGGCTAGAAGACTAATCAGTAGGTTACTTTTTTGTTTTGATTTTTTGTAGTGTAACGTCACTTTTGGTGTGCTCGCAGTAAGCTTGCTATGCACATGGGTAAATCAAAAGTATTGCTAGTATGACGCATTAAGTTTAAAGCTGTGTGCTAAGAATATATATGAAGTGAAAAGTGATTGGTTTTTAATATTTATATCCAATGTGCTCGCCAGGAATAGCGTCATGGCATGATCATGTCTCCTTGCGTTATTCAAATTTGCTATCCATTCTCCTGAGATAATAAAATGCGCTCACATGAAGATTTTTTTTTATGTGTAGGTGTGGTGTGGCGTGTTGAGTCTAGGCTGCGGGAATCGTGATTTAGAATAAGGAGAATGATGATGACATTGCGTGAGAATGTTTGAAAGTAAAATACAATTATGACACCAGTAGTGGAGGGTGAATTGGTGTTTGTGTGCTCTGTTCGAATCTGGCCAGAAGAGTTTAGAGGAATATTTGATTAGTGAGACCATTTGGGTGCAGGCTGTGTAAAAAGGATGCGGTTTAAGCAAAACTATAGATAAGAGTAGGTTATAGGTTGTGAGGAGCGACAGTTCCTCGCGTGCTGGAACGTTCATGTTTAGCATCCATGGAACAGCAAGTCTGTGTCGAGTTTAAATATTTAGGATTATATGTTGGATGAAAAGGGGCACGATGATAGTGCGTGTGATAGTAGTAAGTTGTGAAATAATGTGTGGAAGGTGCACTTGCCCGAGAACACAATGCCCAATTAAAATCTTGCTTTGAGTCAGGGTGTAACAGAGGACTAAGTACTGTGCAGTGAGACTGCACCATTTTTTACCTATGTATAATTCTTATATAGATCTGTTTGAGTGGTAGTGGCGTACTTCAATGTTCTGTTTACCCTGTTGTTATAATTGCTACAGAATAGAATGCAGGACTAGCTGCGTCTGGAATAATAGTCTAGATCTAAAATTACAATGCTGCTTCAGATGGCACAATCTTAGTGTATTGGCTGCCCGTATAGCGTTGTCGAGAAGAATATCATGAATAAATGTGTAGGCATTTCGGAACAAAATGAACATTAATTTTAAGCATGACTTAGAGAGATGAATGGTGTATAGTACAAGTTTTAGTATGAGATTTAGTATGATATTTAATATAGAAAGTTACGTCTGAAGATGGTTTAGTCATAGAGGAAAAGCTAGAGATGATAGTTCGTGTTGCCGCTTAAGCGGATGGTATTATAGTGCCCGTGAGTTCGTTCTGGAATCGAACAGCTTGGGAGACAGGAGGAAAACAGTACTATTTTCTATATATATTCATGAATGGAGAAAAATGTGAGTTTGGCAGAGGCGAGAAGAAAAAGGTGCATAATAGGAGAGAGTAGTGAATCACGGGGTTTTGTGTGGACGAGTATGTGTGCCCACCCTGGGCCAATCGACTAGAACCCCAATTGACCAAAAGATGCTATAGTTATATTCCGCTCGCGCGTCCTTTAAGCCTTCTAGGCTTGCATTTCTGACTGCGAAAAGAGTTCTCACATAAAAGGAAATAAAAAGCGGCCAGGTAAGGCTGCGTTCTTCACGTTAGCTCGACTTAGCTGTATCGAATACATACTACTAACGTTTTCTTGTTTTCATGCGCTGGCATGTTACGCACCTTACACAGTCTTTGCGCGAGACAAGGCTGGCGATATATGCGTGGTGATTGGATATACTATACAGGATATAATTATTATATATACTATGAGTATATATTACATATAGACTATAATATATACTATATAATAAGTATATATATATTAATATAATATCTATAAAGGAATATACATATATATATATACCTATATATTAATATAATCACATAAATTATAACTAGAAAATTAGCTATATATAATGAAAGTAAGGAGTATTATAGATATATAATATATAATTATATATTATATATATATATGTATATAGTAAGTAGTAGTATTATTATTGAATATATACTATATATATATATATATATATATATATATATATGAGTATATATAGTATATATATACTATAGATACTTATATAAATACTTTATGTGTAGTAATGTATATATACTATTATATATATCATCACATATATATATATAATAGTTAAATATTATTTCACAACGCTATAATTATCACCACGGTATATATTTCCCTCTTTATTGTTCTTATTTCGGACCATTCCCAGCAGTCATATACTTTCGGAAGTCTACACCATTTTCTCGGAGCGTTTTCGCTGCAGCTCCTACGCGCTTTCCAGAGGACTACGGCTTTTCCCCTTGTCACTCAACATATCTCCTTTCAATCTCCGCCCTCGTGAATTTAGTATTGTCGCGAATCACTTCATTTCACCAGTTGATCGTGCTTGCTTCTTTCGCGGACACCTAACTGACATCTATAGAATAATAATTGAATCCTCGCCTCGTTTTCCAGCATTCAGTTAGCGAGTTTGCCCCTATAATTGGGTTTTCTGACTCGTTATCGGCCCTTTGGTGTCGCAAAGTGGTGGCTCCTAGTACACTCCACTCAAAAAATAAAAAAATAATTAATATATATTATATATCTATATATATATTAGATAATATAATATATATATATAGATATATATATAGTATAGTAATTGAAAGTAATGAAAAACAAAGTCATATATTGTTATTCATGGTTATATAGACTATATATATATCTAATGATTAGTATTAATTATTTAGTAAAATGTATATGTATGTAAATATATTAGTATATTATTATATATTATATATATCCCTTCCAGTCATTCACTTATTTTCAGAAGACTGTAGACTGTTTATCATAGTATTTAATATATTATCTTCCCTCAAACATTGTCTTTTTTCTTTGCCTTAATTAAGTATCACCTTAAAAACTTCTCCCACCATCTTGTTTAAAAATAAAGATTATTCATCTTAAATAGGGATAGATTTATATATCGGTACTTATTATCGGGAATTATTCGGTATCGGGAATTATTTGTTGTACCGGTACCCGGTATTTTAATCAGACAAATCCTGATAGTATTGGTTAAAAAATAACCAATGCTTATCTGATACCGACACCCAAATCTTATGTTTAAATGATTTGAAACTTAAATTTAACAGAAAATTCAAAATTAATAATACATTACTGATAGCTTGCAGTTAACACCTTATTATAACCCGTTGCTTAACCATTTTTTTCAGAAAGTTGTGGTTTCATCTACACCTTTAATATAAAATTTGTATCTGTATCGGTATTTTCTGGTATAAGAATCGCTATCGACAGTGTTTTGATATCGGGACTCGGCATTGAATAAACTGAAAAGTTTGATATCAGTAAAAAATTTTGGTATCGCTCCATCCCTAATCTTATGCTGTATTCGTGTGTGCTGGCGGAAACATTTGAATAACTTTATTTCATTGTTTAATTTATTTCACTAAATAGAATAATAGTGTGTATTAAAGTCTTTAATTTATTATCTTGTTTCTGCTACAGTATAAATATGCTTCATTTTTCTTGCTTCTTTTTTCTACAATTTCTTAAGGCTTTCAGGAAACTTGAAGAAGACCGAATAAATGAGAAACATCCAAATGGCATTGGTAAAGAACAAAAGGATTCACGTCCTCCTCAACTTAAAATTCACGAACTTCGCGGTGAAACTTACAATGGATTAATTAGGATGCTGAAGCCTGGCTGTCGTACCGTTGTTCTCCTTTTAGATTCCGAAACTAAAACAAAACTTTTGCCAAAATTCCATAAAGCTGCCTGGCCCTACAGAAAGTAAGCTATTATTATTATTATTATTTTATTATTATTATTATTATTATTATTATTATTATTATTATTATTATTATTATTATTATTATTATTATTATTATTAATCTAACTTCTTTCCCCAAGACTGAGGGTAAGGTGCGTGACATGCACCGGAAACAGAAAAGTAGTAGGAGAATATGACACAAGTTGAAAAGAAAGCCCAGCCTTACCGCCCCCTTTATACCTTCTGATGTGAGAAACTCGTTCGCATCAAATTAGCTCCTCTATAGTTTCACGGACTCGCAACGGACCCTCACTATGGAATCTCGTCAATGTGGGGGCTCATCCCCTGGCCCAGGGGGGCCACAACCATACCCCCTTACAAAACCCAGCCATTCACTCCTATTATGCACCTATCTTCTCGCCTCTGTCAAACTCACATTTCTCTTCGCCAGGCATTCCTTCACTGACTCAATCCACTTTTTCTTCTGTCTCCCAGTCGGTCGATTCCCAACGCACTCACCACTATACATCCGCTTAACCAACCGACAATCATTCATCCTTTTCAAATGACCAAATCATCTCAACGAACTTTCATCTATTCTCTCATTTACCCCTTTCTTCACACCACATAACTCTCTAATACGTTCATTCCTCATTTTATCAATTCTTCTACACCTAACACGCGCCCCCTAAGATTGTCCATTTTCTGAACAATGTTGTATAGATTTTATACCTCTTATCCAGACCTATAGTCCTCTATATAACACAGGTCATAAACTATACCTCATATTAAGACCCTAGCGCACTCAAGACTTAGTCCTTTCATATCCACCAACAAATTAATTGCACCAGCCACTTTCCTGCCATTCACAACTTTCCTACTTTAGTCTAAAAATCCCGTTGACATTTTCATCCAACATAATCCTAATTATTTAAACTTCAGACACTTGTTCCAGCTTCTCATCATCTAACATAACTTCACACCGAGGACTGTCCTCACTCACAACTAGGATGTACGATTAGTATCGGTTTATCGCGTAGTATCGGCCATTTTTGGGGTATCGGTATGTTGATCGGTAAATATGGGGCTGATACTTCTTACATTTTTGGTGAAAAATTATGAGTATGAGAAAATTTAGATTCATTTCTTCATCTGTTTCGATATACCTAGCTCATTTCCGGTTCTTCGTATTAGGTCCGATTTCCTTTTTAAGCTCCGATTATTAAACTTCGACCCGCTGGGCTGTAGCCGTAACATTTACCTATTTTGAACAGCCATTATTATAATTTATACAGATTTATCTTCTACTTTTTTTAGTTGATCAATAGTCTTTTTTTATTTTTTTTTACGCAAAATGGGAAAGTTTAGGGCAGGAACTAATGGAACTTTCCAGCAAATTCATGTTACGATATTGCAGTAAATAGGGTTTTACCGTTTTAAATTTTGTGGGTTTTAATTTAGTTTGTTTTAATTTGTCAACATCTTTGCTCAACTCTCTTGGGTTTGTGTCTATTAGTTTTTTTTTTGTTTTTTTTGGTGTTGATAATTTGCGTGTATGATATCACATTTGCACAGGCCAGCCTTAAACATAACTTTCGAAACATCAATGGCTTGCACTTTAACTCTGCATCCATGGATACCACCTCTCTAATTCTAACCCTAATTTTATGCTCTTGTCTGCAGACCCCAGATGGCTAAGAATCATTCACTTCAATTCGTTTAATATATCCAACAGAACTTCCTATAATTTTCGTCTGAACGGTGGAGTATGTAAACCTATTGAAATATTTAATCACGAGCGAACAAGTTATAGAGAACTTCGAATCTCCAATTTCGATGTTCTATTGCTTAAAATTTGCCTTCCTACTACAACCATTATCTTGTGTTTCTGTTACTGTTTTCTAATGGAACAGATTTCCCGTTCTTTTTGAATATCTTACAATCTCTCACAAAACTGTTACATCTTCTCATCCCAATGTCAAGGTCCTCTATTTAGTAGATTGCAACGAAACCACACTGAGTGGATGGATTCCTCTCATTCTGGTGCAGGTCGAATGAAAACTAAATCATTCAGTATTCTTAACGATCTGGAAACGTTGTTTAAGGGACCTATACATTTTTACAGATCACTCAAACCAATTCTTAAACACGCTTGACTCATGCTTCACCACTACTCCTTGTCATAATTACACCATTTTCCCTCCTACCGGTAACTCTGACCACAATCTTGTAGCTCTTAAGTATAACACTTTCTCTCCAGCAGTTCCACCTGCCCTAAATGAAATTTCTGGCGCTTTAATCGGGGGAAAATTGAGGAACATTTTTTTTTTTTTTTTTGCTCGAAGGACGCATCCGTGCATGCTGAAAAGGTAGGGCCGTGATCATCAAAGGAAGGAATGAGCAGGTTCATTCCATCTTCAACTAAATCATTTTCTCCCAAAATCCATGATTCGATTATGCTTGCTCTTGTGCCATTAAGGAGCTTAGCAATACATATCGGAAGTGGAAAAAACTCTCGTTCTCCTACGACTCTTACTAATTTTCATTCTTTCCGAAATCGTTGCAGTAATAGGATTCGACAGAGCTAAGCCTGCTTTCATTCACTGAAAGGAAGTGCACCGAACTTCTTGGTTCTCAAACTGATAAAAATTTCTGGTCTCTGGCCAAACACATCTCTAATAACTTCCCCTGTAATAACTTCCTACTCTAATTTGTTATGACCGTGGTGTGTTTGTGGCTGCTGACGGTTCGTGGTTTGGCGTTGGTTGGGAAACAGGCTTCTCCTTTGCTGAAAGAAGGCCTAATTTTCTCTTGCGGCCTCCTTTTCTTTCATATAATTCCTCCTTTTTAAGCGATTCTGGCATCCCTCTTCCTACTCCTTCTCGCTCTTAGGTTGTTTCCCCATGTGTCTTTTACCCCTGTGGCATTGACGAGACATGGGCGTGCTACATGGGGATCTGCTGAGATGCTGGATGAAGCGATCAGGAAGGGCTAGTGGGTTCCGCTGGATGGCGGATTGCTTCGCCGCGTGGGTTTTGGAGGGGAGTGTGCTTCCTTCGTAGGGGGCAGGAGCGTGTGTGAGAAGCGGCCTGTTGTTACGCGTGTGTCGATTGCGGCTATATCAGCTAAGACAGAGATACTTTCGTTGCATCCCGACGGACTAGCATGTTGGAATGGAGGCTAGACTAGCTTTTCGCTCAGTGCTGGAGAGCGCGCCATATGTCCAACCGATCCGGAAGAAAAGGCAGCCGCTCTGATCCTTGCCAACTATCGCCCTATAAGGCTACATGCTCACTTGTATTCTTTCTAAATCTTTGAAACTCTAACTCTTTTTCTGGATATCTGGAGTCTCATTCGCTTCTTTGTCAGATCATCAGCTAATGGCTTTCGTAGTTAGACCGGTCTCAAGCTGGTGACTGATACGTTTACTATCTAGAGCTGCATTTATTGGTCTTCTAGGTCGCCTGTTAGGGGACCCTGGGGAGTCTCTTTGCTGCGCGGTGGCCTTTGACATATCCAAGAGCGTGTTGTTCGGGTTTGGCACGGTCACTGGCTCTCTAAGCTCGGCCTTCCTGTTGGGTTTTCCTCCTGTCTCTTGACTGTAGCTTTTGTCTAGTTTTCTCTCCGATCAGCATTAATATCAGCACTCGTTGATGGAGCGCCTCTTCCTCCTTTCCTGGGTTAATTGTGGTGTGTCCGCAAGGGCTGCAGGTTCTAAGTCTCCAACTTTATTCGTACTGTTTCATCAACGATCTCGCTCAGGCTGTTACTTCAACTATGTCACGTCTTATCCCGAATGATTCCAACTCTCACAATCTTCTACTCACGTTCAAATCTTGCTCGCCGTCTTTTGCTGTCTAGAGTGTGCTCTAGTCTGTCTGTGCAGCTGTTCCAAATCTGATTCCGGGTGGGGTCACCGCAACCTTGTAAAATTCAACTATTTAAAAACTCAACTTCTCTACATCTCCCTTTCAAAAACACCTCCCAACTTTCCTATTTCCTGCGACGGCGGCTCTGACGTCTCTCCTGTGAACAACATAAACTTCTTGGTCTTATAACATACGACAAGTAAAATTGAATTGGAACCCTCATATTTCAATGGTTGCTAAGGTGGCTCAAAGAAAGTTGGGAAGTTCTGTTCAGGTTGCGAGAATTTTTCCTCTTCTCACACAGCTACTTGCAGTTGTATAAGGGCCTTATTCGGTCACTAAAGTTAAAAGAATGCTTTAACTTTTTGAAAGAGAGACTTGTCTGTCAGAAGAAGAAGCCTTGGATTTACCTTTCTCGCATATTGGTTCAAATGTTGGTAAATTTGTATACCTTACAAGAAGTCACAACCAGGATTTGAATACATAAATATAATAATACTTAATGGATTTGTCTACACCTACAGAGGTTTCACACATTAAATAATTCAACTTGGAGTCCCTACTGATATCTGTATCTAATATAGGCTGAATTCTAAAACAAACTATATGATATATGTTAAAGCTGATATATAGTTATATAGGTAGTGATATAGTATATATATATATATATGTATTATATATGTATTATATATATTATATATAGTATATATTAGTATATATCATTATATATAAAGCTACTAATATAGTATAGTATCATATATAATGGGCGTTATAGGGCCAGCGATGCCCAAAGAGGCGCCGCAGGCATGTGGAACTAGAGAAACTATAGACTATCTACACCGGGAAAATAAATAACATTTTTGTATTTCAGCAAGCAATGTTTCGATTCGACGAAACTGTACAAAAGAAATTGTATTTTTGTATTCTATATATTTATTGATTACCCTTAAATAGTTAGTGTAAAACTGCGACGCTAGCAAGGCGTAGCGGTGTAATTGACGGGCCTGAGTCCCGGTGCATTACTGGTCATCTAGAGCAAGGAAGTTACAGCAAAATGGTATTTTAATTATTACGGCTTTGGAGAATGAATGTGTTCATTTGTTTTCTTTTATAAGTCCTTTTTAAGGGGGTGTTTCGAGCCGGGTACGGATAGGGAGGAGAGGGGGGACGAAAGTCCTCTCGTCGTCCCCCCGGGTAGGGCAGAGAATGTCCGTCTCTGTCCATCTTTAAACCTTTCTGTTTATTCATTTTATGCATCTGAATCTCTCTGTCTATATCTGACTTCTTGTCTATATTTTGTCCATCTTTATTTCTGTTTTATGTCTCTCCATTTATTATTTTGTCAATCAGTGTCTCTGTCGACTAATTTGTTTCCACGTCTATTTTATGTAGTGCGGTGGAGCCGGAGCCGGAGCCGGAGCCGGAGCCGGAGCCGGAGCAGAAGCAGAAGCAGGAGTTGAAGTTGGGATTCGAAGTCGCAGATGAGATCCGGAATTGGAGTTGAGATCCGGAGCAGTGAAGAAAAAAAACATGCAGTAAAATAAGTTAATATAAAATAAAAGAATCCGAAACCTTAATCGGAGCCAGAGTCGGATAATGTTAAAATGATGGAGCAGGAGCAGGAGCAGGAGCCGGAGCCGAAGCCGGAAAGAAAACTTACCAGCTCTGCAGTCCTGTCAGTTCGTCCAAATGTTTCTGTGTATGTTTATCTCAAGATCTAGCATTTGGCTAATCCATCTCTTGAGATCTGTCTGTTTTTACGTCTATCAGTTTTCTCATCTGTCTATCCTTATGTTCCTTTGTGTGTCTGTTTATCTGTGCGTTTCTCAGTCTGTCCTTTTACCTGTTTATCTGTCCTTTTGTCTGTTTGTGAGTTCGTCTGTCTTTACTTCTGTAAGCGCCTTGGATTTGTCCGCCCGTCTGTCGATATGTTCGCGTGTCCTTTTGTTAGTCTGTCTTTTATTCTGTCCGTTCCCGGCCGTGTGTTTGTCAGTCAGTATGTCGGTCTGTTTTTCTGTCCGTCTGTCTGTCTATCTGTCTGTTTGTCTGTCTGTCTGTCTGTCTGTTTGTCTGTCTGTTTGTCTGTATTTCCTATTATTTGATAAACGTTTCGTTCAACACTTCGCCAAAGTAAAGCATTAGAAACCTCGATTCAATCCGAGCAAATGAGTAATTCTAAACCCGATAAAAGTAATTTATAATGCTACAAACCAACAAATTACCCTTTCAATAACCCTCCTTTACCCCCTTCTTTATCCCAGGTATCCCTCCCACTTCTTCTTACCCCCAAGGTATCCTTCCCTCCTTCTTTTATTATCAGAGATCTTCAAATACCTCTTTACTCTCATCCAAAATCTTTTGATTTCTTTTTTTTCTTCAATGTTTTTTCTTTTCTATTTGGTAATTCGTTTTCATTAACTTCCTCTTAATTTTGTTTTACTTCTGTTTTCTTACTGATTTGTTTTAAAAAGTCGTAATATTTTTTTTGTCAAATATTATTGGTGGTTGCTATGTGTCATGGTGTGTGTGTGTTGTGTAGTGTGTGTTGTGTGTTGTGTGGTGTGTTGTGTGTGTGTATGTGATAATGGTGTAGTTACAACCGTCTTTTTCCAAATGGGTCGTCTAATATTTGTTTTGAAAACTTGCTTTTGTTAGTAGACAGTTATTAATTTTCCAATAAATATCTAGTATCCTTCTCCAACGCTTAGACACAGCAATTGCGTTAATAAAAATTAACTGCAGTGACAGTTATAAAAAAAAACAGATTTGGATTAAAAGTTTTGAGACATCCAAAGACTCTGATACGGATATGAATATTTGATTATATCTGTAGATTCGAACACGGATGTTTAGCTTAGATTTGGATTGCAGAGCAGGTCAGACCCCAACTCCGACTTCAGTTCCGACCCTTGCTCACTCCGCTCCGCTCCGCTCCCGCTCCCGGCTCCTACCACCTTAGTGTCGTATTTATATCGTCGGGTCTTTATCACAGCTCTGGCTCCAGTCGCCCATTTACAAAGAAAAATATGGAGTCACTAAGCCCCATATTATTATTATTATTAATTATTATATTATTATTATATATTATTATCTATTATTATTATTATTATTATTATTATTATTATTATTATTATTATTATTATTATTATTATTATTATTATTATTATTATTATTATTATTATTATTATTATTATTATTATTATTATATTATTATTATTATTATTATATATTACTATTATTATTATTTATTTTATTATTATTATTTTTAATGAATTATTTAAAATATTATATATTATTTATTATTAATATATTAATTGATAACATCTCAATTTTTATTTCAAATATATTCTAGAGTATATTAAAATATGAGTATACTTAAAGATCCATAATAAATTTCGTATTTTCATCTCCAAATTTAATATTATATTCATTCTAAATGTTAATTATTTTATCAGAGTATAATTAATTATTCTGTGTTGCTTAATGTGTCTTGCCGTAAAATATAGCTTCGTTCTAACCAATGAATGTCACGAACCAAAACTAAGCTTTCCCCCAATTGCCCGATATATTAAATATTTTTTCCCTAAAAAATTTATTATTTAACAGTATAATAATGCTTAAGAAAGTATGCACATAATTGAGAATTAACTACAATAATGTACTTTAGAGCAGTAATACTACAAAAATATCCAATCTAGAATTCCAACTTCTTAATTATTTGTTAATTTTCTATTCCTTATTTTATCTTTGCCTAGTGCATACCATTCCTATAATCTTTCTCATATTAAGATTGAAAATTTTCTCCGAATTATCTTTTACTAGAAATCGAATCATTTGAAGTTCGATTTGTACGATGATCTTTGACCTCAATAGTAAATTACATCAATTCTAACTTATCTTATATCTTCAATGATTACAACATATTTACAACCCGTTCTTTGTATTTATTTAAAGTACAAATTGCATATATGATTAAAGTATTTAAAACCTCTAATTAATTGAATTGACTCTCTGAAAAATGCTTTATATAAAATGAAATTAAATCTCGGACTTAAAGAGCATAGTTATAAGAGAAAATGTGTTGATCATGAGATACAGTCATGTTTTAGTTTAAAGAAGAAGTCTAATGTAGGAATTGATATGAGGTCTTTATTATTGTTTTAAGTGAATTAAGTGACTTATATTCTTATGAGATATAGAGCAATATTCTTGATTAGTTGAATAGCTATCATCAGATTCAAATGCGTGTGCTTATACACATTCTTCGTAAAATATAGCTTATATATCTAAAAATGTTGCATTGCTGTAGTTTGTGTTTCAAGTTAGTTTAACTAATGGACTACGAATCTTGTTCCTGACAGCGAACGAGATTATATAAAATTAATTAACTTCTATTATTATTATTTAACGATAGAATAAAAAATTTTTAGTCTAGAAATTTTCGGGCTAGATTTATTGATATTTATTTAATGATCGTCCATTCGCTGAAAAATCTAAGTAAGAACCTCATGTCAAAAATTGGGAAGACAAGGTTCGCTTCTTACTTAAATTGTAATTAATATGACACTTGGAACTAGATTAATAAACTTTATTATAGGAAATATTGTTGAATTACAAATATGTAATGTTGAGCTATGTTGATATAAGAAATGCTCGTAGTAAATCTAACTACTATGATTTATGATGGATTAGGGATTAATCGACGAAATCGTTAACTAGAATCAGAATGTAGAACTAAGCAAACTAGTATTATTTATAATATATTAAATTTATTGATGTAAACTTAGTATAGCATATGTCAAATTATGTTTATAATTTGATTTATCACGCACAAATTCTTGAATTTTGATTTTTTGATGCCTTTAAATGAAAAGTTTAGGATGCATGAAATTTAGCCAATTGATATTATTATAATTATAATTGGTATTTATTAATAAATTTTTATCCTTTAATTTAAGTTATTTTCCTCCATTTCTTTGATGCCCTGATAAGACTTTTGACAGTGCACTTCACTTATATCGGTGAGTAGTATTCCTGTCTCTCATGTTATGATATAAAATTTTATAATTTATCGTTGAAAAGTGAAATGTTGATATATATGATATGATTTATTTATATTTATTAATTATATATGAATATTTATATAATTTAGATTGAGAGTTTTATAGTTTATAAATTTAATTGATTATATTGAATTATTAATATTGATTATGGAATTGTTTATGATTAATCTGTATGGATTTATCCGATAATTTAAATTGCCCTATTTTTAGTAAATTATATAGAAACGAACACCAAGAAGAGGAGTTAATTGTGATAAAAAGAAAACCCAAGAGAGTCTTCTCGATATTTAATTTTATTTATCTAGTCCCACTCCCTTTGATTTAGTAAATAAATATAAATTATATCTGCCCAAATTTATATAATTGATCTTGATCCAGCATTTGGACTGCGCGTGCCCTGGCAACGCTTTTCCATTTCGAAAATGTTAAATTTGATTATTAATTGATTAATTTATTATATATACAAAGATACGTCTTATTAAATACTTATAAATGAATATAAACATTTAATATTCTTGTTTTTATGAAAAATAAATTATTATAATAGTTTTCTATATAATATGAAAATCGATTAGTAAAATTTTTCAATTTATATAAATAGATTGACTGATTTGTGCCTTCAAAGGTGCGGATTAAAAGAGCGGAAACTTTTTTGACCCAAACTTGCAGCTTACGTTTATCTTAATTCACTCAATTAATTCCTCCTATTACTCTAAGCGTACTTCACTGTCACCTCCATGCTAGTCGCACCTAATTATTCTTAGTTATAATTTACTCTTCATTCTGAAGCTGATTATATACTAGGCGGGATTATATCATTAGTCGAGTGATATCAGTAAATAGATAGCATGTGATTATTAATTTAGTTAATATCCTCATTTCTATGATATTATCATTATATTATTAATATATTATATATATTATTTATATCATTATATTAATATCAATACATTATATCAACGCATAATACATATCATACACACATAACACATACACATAACCCCTAACAACATCACAGCACAAATAATATATCATATATATATCATAAAAATATTAATACTATATTAATACTATATATAAAATAATATATATATAATATATATAATATATAATTATTAATATATATATTAATATATATATATATAATAATATATGTATTATATATATATATATATATATAATAATCTATATAATAAAAGAATATATACTATATTATATAATATATATATATATAATATATATATAATATTATATATATATATAATATATAAATATATATATATATATATATATAGTATATACTATATTAAATTATAATATAAATAATATATAATATATTAATTATAATATTTATATATATATATATATTATATATATAATATATGTATATCTATATATATATATAATATAAATAATATATTAAATTATATAATTAATCATATATATAAATATATATTAAATATAACTATTATAAATATATATATATTATATATATATTATAATAATAAATATAATTAATATATATATAATATATATATATATAATATATATTATTTAATAAAGCATTTCCATTATCCAAATTATATTTAAGTATTATGATATTTATTAAAATATAATACATTTATATCATATAAATAATATATATGAACATATATGAAAAATATTAATACTGCATACTATCAAAATCACCTTAGATATAATATAAAAGTGAAAAAATATAGACTGGTATCAGCAACAACGAATTAGATATGCTATGGCAACTCACTGTCTATTTTTGAGTATGCATAACTATCGAGCATAAAACTTGGCAAACAACTGAGACTAATATCTACACTTTAAGCAGAAATTTGTTCCATGGTTTGACTATTTTTTTAAAATATACATATTTATAAGAATGAAAATAATTTGCATTGAAATTATAAGAAAAAATTCTTTACTTCTAGTGGACGCATTTCCTTCCGAAAAGATATTAATAATAAAATTATTAGACATACATCACCTAATTTAAAATATGAAAAATAATTTTAAGTCTTTTAAATAGACAGAATAAAAATAGGACATCAGTCAAGATTTAAATATAGTAAAAAAATTAAAGTTTTAATATAGATAACATAATTAAATTATAATAATAATAGGACAGATCTGCAGATTTTTTAAAAATATGAGTAGGTAATAAATATAGTATTAGATTTATTAAAATATAGACAGTTAACTTTCCGTTTTAAATAGGAAATAATATTAGGTTTTAAAATAGATATTAAAATAGGACAATCTTTCCGAAAGTGATACAAGAAATAAGATACAATAAAGATATAGAGTTTTAATTATAATAGGGACATAATTAAATAGAGATCAATCTTCTCCAATATTTAAAAAAAGGAAAAATATCTAGAATTTAACATATAGGAAACAGATTTTCTGACTTTAATAAATATAGGTTAAGATTGTAGATTTAAAAATACGGATAGTAATTTATGGTTACACGATTATATAAAATATATAGTACAGATTTGCTCCATTTAAAAAAATAAAACAGATTGAATCTTCTTTTCTCTCATTATAATAAAAAAAAGATATAGCCAGAAAAAACATTAAACTCTATATGTAGTCATAATA
>JABUQX010062689.1:37500-40000 GCA_015478945.1 Trachelipus rathkii | reverse complement strand
TAGAATATGTTCTGCCGTTTCTATTGCCTCGTGGCAGTTGCGGCATGAGTCACATTCGACTTTTTCCCATTTTTTAAGGTGATATCTGACTAGTTCATGTCCAGTCAGAATTCCGGTCAAAAGTCTAATTTCGGATCTGCTCAGAGCAAGCATTTCTTTTGCTTTTCTCGGAGAGGGAACAATCAGACTTTTTGCATGTTTGAGATCAGGGATATTGTCCTGTAGGTGTTCATTGATTTGTATTCCCATTGTGTCAAAAGTTCTTTTGTGTGGCCTTTGGAAAGTCACAGAAAGGTTCCGGGCAATGGAAAAGTGTGTTAACTTCTGTTCTTAGCCAGCGATCTGGCTTCATGCCTAGGTTTTGCCTTGGTGCCCTGGTACCCACATCAAGAATAACTTCTGTTATGTGATCAAGTTAGATGTTAAATACATTAGCATTCCCAAACCTAATTTTGAATAGCGACTGTAAGGAGTTTAAAGCTCCAAACAGTGCTTGGCTGATCGGCGCCGCAGCGATCCTTGCCCTTTCGGATCATCCTTCTAGTTTATCTCGGCACACGCCATTTGTGGATATAAACCTCTTACTTGAAGATGGTGGGAAGAATCCACCCAGGCCCATACTGGGTTTGCAGTTGTGTCCAACTAGCAGAGCCAAACCCCACCATCCGATCACCAATCCGATTCAGTGTGTACCATGTGATGGTCCTCTGACTCGAGTTCTGGCTACATTTCCCATGTAGGAGGTTTGTAGAAGGGTTTGAAACTTCTTTCCAAAGCTTGTTTTCTGGGCATTAGATGCCGAGATCTGTAGTGGCCAATTTGTGGACTCTGGTACTTTTTCCAATATACGAAGGTGTCCCGAAGCAAGGAGAGTCAGTCTGATCGCACATGACGTAGGCCTCCCTCCTTAATATTGGCAAGTCAGGGAAGGAGGCCTAGCAGGTTGCTTCCATGCTGTAGTAGAGCCGTTATGCATTGCCCCCTGTGATCCCGCTAGGCATGCAGCTCGTATTTGTTATTTATTTTGTGTAGTCCTTTGCTTCCCACCTATTGGTCCAGCCCAACAGTGGAGCGGCAATACGTGTTGATTGTAGGTCTGGCTACAGTTTAAGGTACAACCAACTTGGTCATTCTTTTGTTTCAGTTCACCATGTTTTTGCAAGGCATTTTCCGGATGTCGTATAGGGGCCATCATTCCTTATTCCACAAACCTTTCTTTTTTAGGTGTGGGTTCACGAATTAACTGATCTTAGATAATTACTCTTCAGATATTTCAGTGGAGTGGTTTTTTATAGTGGTATCACCAATCTTTGGGAGCTTAGTAAATCAGCTTCTCTTTCTTGGCTTGATTGGCACTATTAACTGTTTTTGCTTCTATTGGATGTCGGTCTCCTGTATAAGCCCCATTTATAAAGCAAGATTTGGGGCATGTGCATTAACTTCTCATTAAAACCTCTTGTGCGCTTAAGTTAATGATAATTACAGGTCGTCAGCGTGATCCTTTGCATCTTAAATTTTCATTGATTCGCTAAGCTTGGTTGGACGAAGTCGCTCAACCACCATGAGTCCACAATAAGAGGTGACATCACCCCTCCCTGGGGCATCTTTCCTTTACCAGTCCGCCACAGTGATTAATTCCCCTCCCAATGTAGGCTGTAAATACATTCTCGTCTCCAACCATTGCCTTTATCCAGGCAGTTGTTGCGTAATTGGGGTTAATTGCCTTTGGAGGCAACGGCTTCCTCCATTGTTACATAACAAAGGTGTATTTCCAAATGCCCAGCTATACCACGCAAACCGCACATTATCACTTCCTTGTGCTCTTGTGCTCCTTCCAGCTCTGGATACAAAACTTGTTTATTTAATGCGCCAACTCATGATCACCGGCTTCGGCATAAAACACCGCGCTGGTGATCACCGCGCCTTCGGGCAATTCGGAATGGCGGTAGGCAAATTTCAGATCATCGGGTGTCAATAGGAATGATGTTGCCGCCATAGTCGCATTGACCTGAGGTCAGACATAGAACTTCTTCCCATATTAGCGATGAAAACCACCCTTACATCCTTCCACAGCTGGGAAATATATCCAAGGGCATAGTTTGCCCTAAAGACCTTCACCAGCAGTGGAAGCAAGCTCTCCAGTCCTTGTTGAAGTAAGGCAGGGAATATTCCATCCCCTCCAGGAGATTTATAAGAGCCAGAGGAGTTTATTGCCCGTTCAATCCTATCCGGAGAGAAGATTCTGCCAGATAGATTCTCAAGCCATTTGTTAGGACTTCCACAACCCCATTCTTCAGCCTCCTCTAGGTCCTCAACTATTTCGTTGTACTTTCTGAGTTCTCTGTTATAAGAGGTTAAGGCTGTTTTGTATCCCTACCAATTTTTGTCCTGCTTAGCTTTGTTGAAGATTCTCCTGGCCTTAGCTCTTAGAGCTGTCAGCTCTTGGTTCCACCAGGGAAAGCTTCTAGCTTTTTCCCGAGGACAACTGTTTTAATACGAT
>JABUQX010062689.1:12500-32500 GCA_015478945.1 Trachelipus rathkii | reverse complement strand
TTGGAGTGATCACTTACATTATTATTATGTCTTTATACATTAAGTATATGATTGAAGCATATTATTTATTTCATATTCTCTACGGTATTACTGAAGATATAAAGTTATTATTAATTTCAGGCCGTATATTATTATTATCAATTATTATTTTGATGATCTTATCTAAACTATCGCCCTATACCTCTAACTAGTATTCTGTATATACTTCAATTATTATCTGAAATATTTATAATATGAGAGTAACTTTATATTGATGTATTAATGTAAAAAATCAGATTCTTTTTAATGAAAATGCCTGAAATAAATGTACATCATTATTCACTCATTATCATTATCATATTCATTATTATTATTATTATGATTATATTATGATTATTATTATTATTATCATTATTATTTTCTTAAGAATTCTCTCTTATATAAATTGTAAGCATTATTAGTATTATACTGAATTATTTTATTATTCTTACTGCATTCAGTATTCATCTTTATTATTACCTCATTCAGTATTTGGTTTTGATTATTACAGCATTCATAATTCATTTTTGATCTCTCTTATTATATTTTATCTTATTAACTCTCTCTCTCTTAATATAATATGAATATAAAATGAAAAAGAAAGATCCAAGGAAACGTATTGTTCACAACCCTTTTATTACACTGGAGTTCAATAATTTAAGAGTAGTACATGGCGCCGCCTTCGGAGTCCTTCTAACCTAAATTCCGCTACATTATAACTAGCTACTATACTTACCTGTTTATAATTTACTATAATAATCATAGAGTATAACCAACCCTGACTTTAAGATAAGCTAGCTCCATTCATCATCACACTCACTATCATTCATTATAGACTACAACATTATGTCAGTAATCTACCTCATATATCATCCTTCATCTTCGCTATACCCGATCATCCTAGATGAACGGTACGTCTTCATCTTGCGCTCTAGAAGTCTATTACTTGACAGAATATATATTCATGACTTATTTACTTATTATTTAAATACTCAGATTAGTCGTATAGTATATTATTACTCTACTATAACGATATATTCTATTATACGGAGAGAACTATATGGTGGAGACGCACTCTAGATACATCACTTTACTCTCTTCACCCAAAAGAGGTATTGACCTGGTAGTATTTAGCTATGCGTCTACTGTACTCTCCGAGCTCCCCTACTAGGTGGGTTATTCTCTACTCTACTTTGACTATACTTATGTTCTATGACTTTCCTATCAACAGTCGATATCAAGTACTCGGCTGTGGTGATTTAGATGGAGCTAACTACTTCTTTACTTTTTCATGTCGATTAAGTTAGATGATTTTCCTAAATGGGTTACTCTGTAATTATTCATACCTAGATATACTTTATTTCTCTAGTTATTAGGTACTGTATTCATTGTATGATTCTTCTCACTACATGTATCACCCACATTACTAAACTATACTATAATTGACCATTCATATATGCTTATAATAATATATGACTCGACCGCTTTACATTCTTATCAATCAGTTATATCATAATATTTACTTGCTCTCTACTATTTTTACTTCTAGAATGCCTCATTTTGTCTTTAATAGTCACTTCCCCGATTTATCATATTTTCTCGCTGTACACATTGATAGATATTATTCCGGGTGGGGTATGTGTACTCAACTCCTGTGATATATAATATACATTCGTTCTATAAAATAACTCAACACTTCTTAACAAAATTATCACAAGAACTATACCTTACTTTTATAACATTAATAATTCATTCATTCGATCTTTCATTCATTCTGTAAATCATTTACTGTATGAACTAAATATATATAAATAATCTATATTCTATTGCAATATCATTATACATATAAAGAGTAAATGTAAGTTTCTTAGGATAAACCTCAAATATAAAAAGACAGTGATGAACGTGAAAGTACATCCTTTAGTAAGTATTCTTTATTGTATATAGACTGCGAGACTTTTTTTATTACCTTAGCTTTCTAAGTTTCAAGTCCGGATTGTATTATTAATAAGGGTCTCATATCCGCTCTTTTATGGAAGTTAACTCTTACTAATTCTATTAGTGGCTAGGGGTATATATGAGCTCTGATTTCATACTCCCGACTTATTATTGGATAGTAGTATAGGTCGATAATGACAAAAAGGCCAAAAAGGTATATTATAAGACTGTATTACTATAGTATTAAAATTACTTATTTAGTACCTAGTTCAGATACTTATCAGACCCTATACTCTTTTGTACGGGCTATATTATTATATATACGCTCAATGTTATGGTAGACTTTAAGGTCTTTTTATTTCTGATGTAAGATGTATGCGAGCGGCAAGAGTGCTCGAATGAGATAATCTAGTCTCACAGCTACCTACACACTACTTACGACGCTCTCGTAGCACATTAGGGAGTTATGTGGTGTTTAAATTTTTAATAACTCTAATGAATTTTTTTGTTTTGATTAAGATATTGATGTTAGTAACTACAGACTAGTTCAGCTGCGGTGTATTCCTTCTATTATTACTTAGCCTAACCTCTTAGGGATTTAGTTTCTAATGTAGATAATTCTTACTTCTATATTATTTACTGAGATGGTTTATATCGCTACTCATATAAATATCTTAATTTACTCTATATATCACTTTAAAGTTAGCGTATATATGCTCATCATTACTGCGGTATAAGTATATTATCGCATAGCCAAAGAAGTTTTGTTGAAGTATACGATTTCGCATAACATTCCGCTCCTTGAATAGGGTTCTGCCGGTGAGCGACGGTATAGTAGGTTACAACTAATAAAAATATAATAAATTAAAAAATGTTCTAATAAGAGTAATATTACTAAATATTTAATAATTAGAAAATTTAGATGTACTTATAACACTCCACGAATATTAAATATGAGATCACTTTACTACGACGTAGTGATACCACATTCTTATACACAGTAATACTGCAATTTTAGATAATAAGAATAAATATTAACATTATATAGTACCTTAAGAAAGTCTTATTTCATTATACTCACGTATAGAAGGTGTGATACAAAAAATAGGTAGAAAAAAAATCAAATAACGTAGGATGTGTCGTAAAAAAAGTGGCAGAAGCCGCCGATTCAGCTATACAAATCACTCTGTTCGTGACGATGCAAATTCATATACGAGAAACTGAAGAGCAACATAGGATATGGACAAGAATATCCTTTTGTACATCTTCTCAAACAAACAAACAAACACAGTACGAAAACTTGAATCTGAAGGACACTGAACTCGCACAAGCATCGAGCACACCAGACTCACACATACTAGCGACACTTAATAGTTACATCACAACACCAACTACACATTTGATATGTGATATATTATTGGCTTTTGTAAATTTCTATGAACATCTTTAATGTACACTACTTATACAAAGGTAATAATCAACACAAGGATACCTTTTTATAGCAAATATAGATATCTTCTAGAGAGTATTAAGCCAGAAATTCATTTTGGAATCTGTTTATCAGAGGAGATGAGGTCATACTGTCAGAATACTTAGGAGTAGGCTAGCATACTGGAAAGTGAAATCTTACTTTCATAACTTGTTATATATAAGGTTAGTCATGATGAAATGGCCAGGTTTATAATTATTATACTAAGATGATCATTTGCAATAGACATATATAAAATTATTATTTAACATCATTTATAGCCAGAAGTTCACTTTACGTTATCAGTTACTAGATCAGATTAAGTAATGGTATAAGGACTTATTAGATATGTTATAAGTGTATATGTTAAACACCTATATATAAATAAAAAGACGAACAGAAGCTCTCATAGATACCATATATATACTATAGTAATTAATTATGAGTAATATAAAAGTATATTAATATTTATTGATTTTTCCATTTATCATATATAGTAAATGAGTATTATGTAAAGCAATACCTATTATATCATTTTATACTTTAACTATTGACTTAAAATTTATAATATAAGTATTAATGTATAAAATTCCTATTAAAATGTATATTAGAATATAGTTATTATATTATATTTTAACCAGAATTGGTCTATATAAGTCTGCTAATTTATTAAAGAACGAAATATAATTTTAACTAATTAAGATGTATATATTTCTTTACATATTTATATTTTTCGTTCTTTTATATATATATAGTACTTAGTTAGTTAGTTATACTATCTTGTATAAATTTTAATTTATGTATAATAAATCATTAAAAAAGATTATTGGAGACTAAATTTTGATATATAATACTTAACGATCTAAAATAAAAATAAGTAAAGCTCTGAAATCTACTTTTCTAATTTGGCAACATGACATAAGACTAATATATTACGATGTTTTAATATTTATAATTAATATTATATTATTTGATTTTTTATAACCTACTTTTAATAACTATATAAATTATTAATATTAATAAAATAATTTATACATAAGCACAATTAGTAAATATTATAGATATTATAATTAGTAATAAGTAATATTGTAGTAAATGGAAAATTATATAAATCCGAGATTATATAGTTAACTGCAATAATCTAACAATCGTGTGATTCGTTATACTGCTGGTAGACTTATCTTGATTCAACAAAGTATCGTGGTTAGGACCATAACATATAGAATATAGGGTAGAGTATATCTAAGAGTATTAATCCGCCTTCATTATTAGTGGATTCGGTATATATTATATAAAAACATATTTGATTCCTATATATATATACCTCTATACTCACCGTATTACTTATTTTAAAACTTATATTATATAATATATAATTATTAATTATATTTTATTATATATAATAAATACTATATATTAATATTTTATTATATCATATATGATTATTATATAGTATAATATATATACTAATAGTATATATATATATATATATATATATATATTTATTAATATATTTAAATATATATTTATATTGTGTAATATAATATATTAGCCTAAGCATCCTAGAATCGAGTTCATGACATGTTACTAAGAATAAAACTATATTTAATCTATAATAATATAATACATATTCTACAGTCAGAGTCTTCTGATTATGACAGTCCATATTCATCGCGAGTAATGAATACAACTTCAAATAATAAATTAATTATTCATATTACATTTCTCAATATACTATTATTATATATAACTTCCTATAAAATACTATAGAAAATATACTTAGACTGATTAAATTGAGTCAACGCATTAATTGATTGTACTAATTATATAATGTAAAAGATCATACTTAGATCTATGATTCCTCATGGAGCATATAAAAAGTGCCTAATTACGTTTTTTATTATCTCGCTATGGAGATATAATATAATTATTTTCTTTTTAATTATTTTTAGGAGGTTTCGAGTCCACGATAGGAATATAAGGCAGGGGGGTAACGTAAGTCTCCTGTAGTTCCGGTAGGCTTAGTACCGATATATAAAGAAACCTCAGAATCTCTTATCTATAGTTTTAGTTTACCTATTAGAGGATATTATAATCAGTGTCTCTTATAAGTCTCAGATTTTTATAATAAAATAACATTCCTTCATGAGTAAACATTTCTGTCCAGGAAAACCATCAAATAAATAAATCAAGATAAGTAAAAGCTAGGTCATTATCTATATATCGTAAATATAAGTAAAACATGATTGTAGTTCCATATATTCAACATTAATATTTATCAAAATTTTTATAAGTTTAATTTAGAAAGCTTATATTTTTATTTTAGATATTATTTTTTTTTAACTTTCTCCAAAACAAATTTCTTAAAAAATGAAAACAATTTTGCTTAATAACATATAAATATATCTATTATATTCGTAGTAGTAGCTTAGGTTTCTTAAGATTTATTCTAGCTAGCTATCTTTAGACTAACTGCATCTTGTAACTTTACTGAGATGGCTGATATATTAGATATTGAATAATTCATTATAATATATACTAATATTATATATTAATATATATATATAATATATAATAATAATTATAATATATATTATATATATTATATATATATATATCATATATCAAATATAAATAAAAGAATAGTAATATATTTCTAATATATTAAAATTATTTATATATTATATTAAATATAAATATTTAATATATACTAGATATATATTAAATTATTAATTACTTATTTACAATATATTTAGCTAACTATATATTATATATATTTATAATTATATTAGTATTAGATATTATTATTATTAATTATATTAATTATAAATATATATTTATATATATATTACTATATATATTAATAATATATATATATATATATTAATATATATATAATATTAATATAATATATATTATATATATATAATATATTATATTATATTACTATTATATACTATAATTATATGCTATCATTATATATATATAGTATATTACACAGTATAATATTATACTATGCACTAATAATTAAGCGAAGCTATAAAAATAAGCATTAGTTCGATAATTATTGAATGAATAATATAAATATATTGCTAGCAATTTTATTTTATATATATCAGAAATCATAATATGAATATATATTTATTACATGTAAAGGAATAATAGTATACATAATAATATAATATGCCAATATTATTAATATAAATTAAGGCTATATTTATGTATATTATAATATACTATAAAGCTAATACTGCTAGAGATATATGGAACAATTAATAAAACATTCCTACATTTCAAGTTAATATCACTCTAATATAAATTTAATTATTATAAACTATACATTATATATAATTAAAATCTGGAATACTATTACAGCAACTACACACTCTATAACTTATTTAATTAGACTCCTAACTCCATCTTTAAGAAATGATTTTACTCTTCTGAATGTTACTTTAATCCTCGTTTACAGTGTCTATTTTTTTAAAATTAAAAATATAACATCCTATAAGAAGTAATCAATATATAATCCTAAACATATAACAAAGTCATTTGAGTAATATATCATAACAAATCACTAATATCAATAAAACTACATCCATATCATAATATATCACAATCTATATTCAACTATCTAAGTAAAATACTAAATATAATATATAAAATCAAATAACAGTAATATCCTGAATTACTTATTTTCAAATATAATAGGAAATTAGCATAAAAATGAGAATGAAAATAATAGATATACTGAGACGAGTACTCTCATGAATAATAATATCAATCACAGTGCGGCAGGGTACATTCCATGCGTGAAGTAGGAGCGATATAGAGGCAAAAATTTAAAAGACCTAGTTAGGGAGTCACTCCATAATAGTCTAATACGCTCAATCTAATTATAATAAAGTAAGTAACAGCCTTTTCCTTGCGATGTCTAGACTATTTTAGAAGCAACACAGATGAGACTTTACACTACCTACGCAATATTTTTTTAGAATTTATATAATGTTTGTCAACCATCACAAATTTATTTTTACATTCTGCATTTCATATATATATATATCGCTAGATGAAAGTTATAACTTGTCGATTAAAATATTATTAATATCCATTTCATATATACCTTAAGTATTATATATAATAACTAACTAATAAGTAATAACTAATACAAATACTAATACTAATATTCAACCACTTATACATAGATAATATATATATATACATTAAGATATAATATATATTCTTATAATATTAATATATATTATATAATATATATATATAATATTTAATATATATATAAATAGTATACTTAATAATAATTCATTATCAATATAATTACATTATCACAGAATCTGTATTCCTAAATGTCTCTTGTGAACCAAGATCTTCATATATATATTATTTATATTGCGCGAGTATTGTGCAGATTTTAATATTTTAACTACTAATATATACCTAGTGATGTTTTACGAATAAACATAATAGCCTACTAGGACCCCAGTCAAAAAGCCTAATTACGTGGTTTCCTTTCGACATACACTGAACCTGTCAGAGGCTACTCACGCAAAGTCTAGAGCTACGCCACCTGCGACCCAAGTCCACACTGTGATGCTCACAATATATAATTATATAACAGAGTATATGTATGCTAATGCTCCTTTATGAATAAGATAAATACGATACTATAAGTTATTGTACATATAGATCATAATATATTACTATGCACTCTTCCCAAGCTATTTGAAAAATATGGTTATCTAGTTGGACGAATGTGAGAAAAATGCTTTTTATACACGAGTTAGCAATGTGCTATACTATTATACATAAACAGTAGTCTAGGTGAATTTTATTTAAACGTATAGATTGATGTACTAATATAAGAATAGTAGGGATATTTGGAGAAATTATATACCCTTATTTATGATGTATATAACGCAGACATCTAATACATTCAATAGTTATTATAGTTAATTAAACATATATCATATGTTATCTTAATATAGATGCCTGTTATCACAAATGTAGTAATTGGTATCATATTAATTTATATAGTTGCTGTATATTTACCAGTCAAAAATTCTTTTCAACCTGAAATCCATAGTGTTTTATTTATAAAATATAGGTCAATAGTCTTACTTATTATAAAAATAATAATAAATATTACTACTCAATATAATGATTATCTGAAATAATCTAATCTGAGTACAAATAAGTCTAATAGTAATATAAGTAAGAAAGTTAAAAATACAGACAATCAGGTAAAATATTTGTTTTATTAAGTATATATAATAAAGAAAGAAATGTACGTAATAATATATTTACTAATAATCTCTTTTCAAATAAAATAAATTATATATTATGTATTCTGTCTCATTGATATTATTAAATATCTAGTAAATTAGATATTTCGTCGACGTAATCTGTTTAACTACATCACCTTCGCAAACATAACTCAAATCTAACTTTGTATTAAAGAAATAAAATAAATATCTCAAACCGGATGAGAGGCTGTAATCTCTCGTATCAATTGTGAGCGAACTCATTATTTTTATATAGATCACTCTAACCGGAGAATTTATATGTATTGATATTAATACAAACTTTCGTTTAACACATTGATATATTTCTTTTATTTATTGCTCAATACATAGAGAAATAAAAATAACAGAGTTCTATATTGTATATGTTCATCAAGGATTGCCAACCAAGTGCTCCTGGATTGGACCATGTATGAGACCTCGATGAAGGCCCGAATCACCAAATCCGACTGTGTCTTTGTTGTACTATGAAACATTCACACCAAGTGAGTTTTTTTTTATAGAACCATTTTATAACGAATATAACTTATGTTACTAAATCTAAAGCATATATCATAAGAGACAAAATATTTTTTGATCTGAGGAGGTTTATCTATAAGTACAAATTTTTTGTGTTTGCACATATTGGATGATCTATTTTTCTAGCCATGAACAGTCATCTATTAGTTTTCCTTCCTTACTAAATTACCACACATCAATCAGAAGCCAATATTGAATTAGACACATTGTTCCGCTTCAAAGTGAGCATGATAGGCGTTTTTTGGTGAGCTCATGCTATGCGTCAACCGTCTACATCATTTTAACGTTCTTCATGTCTAAGCGTAAATCCAGATTCATGATTGGGGTTAAAAAAATAAAAAAACTGATCTGTTTGTCGTTAACTCAGCTTGAGAATATAAACGCTTTGCACATGCTGTCTGTTATTGTATCTGTTTATGCAATATTTCCGGCTATTGTCTGTATATCGTTCATTTTTAGTTATAGTGCTGAACAATAGTGTTTCCTGTCTGTCTGTAATGTCTGTCCTTGTCTTATGTCGTCTGGTCTGACTGAGTCTGTTCTGTTTGGTAGGCATTCTGTACAGAGTCTGTGTCGTTTGTGTCTGGTTTCTTTGCTCATCACTTCTTTTCTCTCTCCTGTCTCTCTCTCTTCTCTCATCTCTGCTCTCTCTCTCTCTCCTGCTTCATACATGTTCTCTCTCCAAATCCTAGTATATATTTATATAGTTAGTTTACTATACTTATACGTATATATAACTGTTGTATTATAAGTATAATAATATATATATATAATATTATGTATATATATTCGATCATTTTCATATCTATCCCTATGCGATCAATATCTATTATCTATCCAAAATTTCATGTATTACGATAACTATTATAATAATAGTACCGATATCCATATTATCAAGTATTAATATGAGTATTTATATATTTATATACTAATGAATAATAATAATAATAGTATAGTAGTGAATATTATATATATTTAGAGTATATACTACTAGGTGGTATGTCCACCCTTTGCAAGTACGTTTATAATTAATGCAAAGAGGCATAAATTTCAATATCGGATGCTTTTACACGCCGAGCTCATACAACATTAAACTCAAGCACAACAATGAGGTGCAATGAACACACTGTGATTTCGTTCATGTTAAGTGAGTAGGGCGCGGTTATAAAATGTTCAATTCCTATTGATTGACACACCTATTGAAATAAATTAGAAATGAAGTTCTCCCCTCTATTGGTGATGAGGGTATTAGAGATGCCAATAAACGGAAAACTCTCATGCAACAGAACATTAATCATTGTCTCTTTACTAATATCTTTAATAGGTATCGCCCAGAGAAATTTACTATATCTGTCAATTAAAGTGAATAGGTATTTATTATCATTGCAATTAGGTTGCTTGACCAAGTCCGCATGGACGGTCTCAATTTTTTTTGCGTTGCATTTTTATATTTTCCGCATTTGGGATTTACCGAGCCTCTCACCTTATTTTTCTGACAGTGTTCACATGTACTGTCAATCTCTTTCACACGTTTATGCATTGTCTTAAATGCAAACTCAGCTTCAAATGTGGTCAAATTCCTATTAATTCCAAAATGACATTGAAAATGATAGATTTTTATAAGTTCGTTAATATAATTCTCAGGAACTACCACGCGCGCATAGCTATTCGAGATATCTGCATATAAATTCAATTCTTGTTTTTTCAAACCAAAATTTTTGTTATATAAAATTACATTCAGAAGATTTATTCTCATTCATTCCCGACTCTGGCATGCTCCTATTTATTTTATTTGTTTGTAGGAGTAACTTTTTCTATAGCTATACGTTGCTCAAAAGGAAGTTCTGAAGTATTTTTCGTATTTTTCTCACAGTTAACACCATCGCTCACTGGCAGAGCCCTATTCAAAAAAGGGTGTGTGCTCAATTTACTCTACGTGTAGTATAATTGGGATTCTCCTGGTTGGCTGTTATTTCATCACGAAGCGCCTTATTGGTAGGTACGAAGTCTTCTTCTCTGAACCCCGCCTTCTGAATTTTCTACTGGGATTGGTCGATGCGTTGCTTAACTCCGTCTCTCATGTGCCTTGTACATAAGCTATGAGCCCCTCTTCTTCGGGTTGGGGACTTTCGCACGCGACTTTATTTCTTATTAAGTATTTTAGCAAAGCATTTTGTAATTGAGAAATTAATTTATACGAACATTATAAGCCCCTATTAAATTAAATTGTCTATCATCTCTGGACTTTTGATTACAGCTATCGCTCACTTTATTGAATTTAGTAATTAAAGTACGTGACTGTATGTGAATCAATAGATGCCTGCCCACCAAAAGATAATCATATTTTTTCAATAACTTGGAGAGGCATAGTAATTGTTGTTTACCAACTTGATTGTATTTCTTTTCATAGGGACTTAGGCACATAATTTTCATGCGATAGTTCGTATCCTCCGTTTTTCCTCCTTCCCAAACATGATAAACGACTATATATATTATATAGTGTCATACAAGTTTTTATTTATAATTAACTTTGTTTCAGAATATTTTTTTGATAATATATTATAATAATAGTTCACAAATCTCTATATTTATATATATATAATATAGCATATTAAGGATATATAGATCTTTAATATACATTTTCAAGGATCAACAGTACTAATAATATGAATAACAGTTTGAATAATAATAGGACACGTTAATATGATAATATATATATAATCATTTATATATGATAATTATTTTTCTTATTTTTTTTAAAAGAGAGATTTAAGGACTATGTATATTTCCTTTTGATCTATACTCAAATAGTGCAATATATAAATATTATATATAATCAACTTCTTAAAAGTTATTCATATACCGTATATATATAAACTTTACCTATAGTACTCATATAATATATAATATATATTTACTCATATACAGTTATCTTATTTTTTTTAATATTTAGTTATATAATTTATATACGTATAGTATACTATAATATTTTGTCTTGAGCACATTGAAATTCATGACTCGTTCGTTGTGATGCTCATACATTTCTCTATCCAGCACTTTTCTGTTTCAGGAGTGTATGTTCCTTGTCATCTTACCTGTTATTTCTACTTATACTGTTATAAATATTTCTCTCTTATAAAAACTCCACGTTGACGCTCACTGCGAGATTTGCATTAGTGCATACTTGGTGGCGTTTATCAGTATTTAACTGCCTCCTTCTTGACAAGTGCCAGCCCGTAAGCACTGTTATATACCACTGTAATATAAATTTCTAGAATATAGTATTTTATAGTTTATTTTATATGATAAAATATAATATATATTAGTTAAAGTAACATTTTTATTATAATATAATAATATAATACTGTACGTATACTTATACTAATAATAATAAAGCCACTATTTATATATATATTATTCCTTCTATTATTCTATATACGATAAATATTTTAGTATATAGTATAGTATGTCTTATAATAGTATATATATATAGTAGTATATATAATGATCAATAATTATATTTTAATAATTCTAGAAAATAAGACCATAGTTGATAAGAACTATACCTAGTTTATTAGTATAAGTGATACTGAGGATGATTATAGTATAGCTATACTATATAGTATACTACTTAATTGTGGTCTAGGCTAATATATTATTAACGTATATATATAATATAATAGGTTTTAAATCATCTCTCTAATTCTCATTTCTATCTATCTATCTATCTATTACTGATTATATTAATAATTATCTTCGCATCTTCTTCTGTACTTTCATTCTTTCCTATTACTTTTTTCTCTTCTTTTTCTCCTTCTCTCTCACTCTCTCTCTACTATCTCGATTTTCTATTTTTCTCACCAAAGCCTTCATTCTGACGAGCGGCACGTAAAGCTCGTAGCTCTATTACGTACAATGCTCTCTGAGGCACAATCACTATATAAGAAATGTTATATTGAAGAAGAGTAGCCAGATTTTACTGTCTATTTTCTTTTGTATACTTAAATTAATATTGAATATTAGTCTTATATTTGTAACATATACTCTAAGAGACAATCCTCTAGACTAGATTTATAGATATAAATAGTATATTTAAAACCTTCTTAGGTTATTGTATGTACTTAACATAATAAATATTATATATAATATACATTAATTTTGTTCATGTGAAGTATTTTCTATCTAACAGATTCATGAGAGAAATTAAACTAAGACTTACATCTTCAGAATATAAAATGTGAGTATAATTAGAATAGTTCTCATTTAGTTTCAATAAGTATATCATATGATATACAGGGGTTGTAAATTGTAATACATATATATAATAGTAGAAAAATGTTAATAAGATCAACTTTGATTTGCTACATATTAGTGCAATGAACACATTAGATACCTACTGCGCCAATGAGAAGCGAAGTATAATCATTAAAGTTATTGCTGCTATATAATTATTTCTATGAAAATATAACATTTCCGTCAAACTTCTAAAGTTGAAAATTTCATTAAAGACGTGTTGTCGTGTCTCGGGGGATTTTTCGGTTTAAATGTTTGAAAAACCTAAATTTGTTTTTATTATTTTTAAGGAGTATATGAGTAATTTACAATGATTAAGGTGTCCGTTAGATTTACAATAATTTCAGTACTATTATAAAAGCTACAAATAATCAACTACTATTAATCTTAACATCATGTGGCTCGTATTTGTATATGCAGGGACAAAAGTATTTTATTTTAATACTTTAACTATTGATATTACTATTTATATATGTATAGGATTATTATTAGTATATATTAATAATTAGTAATTATTTCATTGAATATGTTTAAACGCTATGTCTTACTTTATCTCTAAATTGTGAGGGTCGAATTAACTTATTTATATAAACCGAAATACTCTTCATCATCTATATTACATCTTATCTCTTCATTTAACCTCTCTATCATACTTATCATATCTCTTAATCATATTCTCAATACTATATTCATCATATGCTCTATCCTCTCATATAATATTACTATATATAATATATATATATTATTATATATTATCATATATTAATTTATATATAATATTAATATAGTACATAAATCCATCTTTTTAATAACAATTACTATATTCTTTTATTGATCACATATATTACAATGTACACAATACTACTACCATGATTATTGTCAAGCTTATGAACCTAGTAGGACTGATCTTCCTCTTCCTAAACCCTCATATGTGTTAATTACATCTTATAAATAGAACTAGCTTAAAAATTACATACATATATTGCTTTAAAGGACCTATATTATATTGTAAAAAGCCTTTTTCTATCTATTATACTGATACCTATTATTACGTGTCTATGCTCTACCTATCTATTTCGCTTCGACAAGTATAACTTTCCACTATATAATATAGATCATTGTCGTGCCTCTACGTGTCATATTCGTTTCTCTCCTTGAGCAGTGAAAAATTTTTGTTGAGAAAAAAGACTATGCGTAGATTCTGATTAAAATATTCTATGCGTGACTTATTATATCTAATGCTTTTTGTTTCTTGTGTAACTCTGTTTATAGAAGCTATCTAGTAGGTTTTACCAGATTACTTGCTTATTTTATGTGTGCTTAGCATTGTTGTGTTTTTGAATACTTTCAAAAAATAAGTTCGCAGAACTTTTCAATACTCCCACTCCATCTCATCTCTAAAATAAATGCAATTTAACTGAAAGTATATATATATGGGTTATTTTTATTTATAGTAAAAGTTTAAAAAAATTTATCTGTGACGTACTGAATGTAGGGAGTAAGTGTTACTAATATCTGCATCAAATTTTTTATACTAGATTATGTCATCAAGCTAAATTGAGCCGACATTCTCGTTATAATATAATCCTCCGATTTAAATACGAAGAGTGATCGAGCGAATATCATTATGTTCAACAAGCTGATATTAAATAGATAATAAACCCTTATTACAATTGAATAGTGGGTAATAAATAATATTCTCAAATAATTATTCTCTATTCTAGTCCTAGACACCAGACTCGTAATGATTGTATATATTGCATTCTCCTATACTGCTCCTTTCACAAGAAGCGCTGATCTTTACTGCATGCGATAGATTATGTAATAATAGTATTAATTAAGTATTATTAAAAAATAGTCAAGATAAGTCTTCACAATGGATGTTTAGTATTGTAACTTATATTAAATTATCAGTTGGTAAGCGTGAAGTCGTTTGTTTAATAACCTTATAAATAAACAGTGGAAATATATTTATATGAATGAATATTATGAAAATTATTTAAAGACCAATATTATGACGCTACCGTATTTTCATAATAAATACATTGTAAGAATAATTGAATTACTGTATAAAAATAGAATATAAATACAAGTAGAAATATTAGTACAAATATTAATGTAGTTAATAAATTAATAAAGATTAGAAGCATTGCTTATATATTTATTATGTAAATATAAAATATAATCATTCTAAGAAATTATAAATAATAACTCTATACTAATTATAATATTCACAATCTTCCAATTCGATAACATAATCTACCACTTCTCCATATAATTTTATACGGAAGTACATTTAGTAATATAGAATGTATGTAAAGGTGAGATAAATAACCCCAGATTTATCTTTCTCACCTCCTTATAACACTCTCTACTATAATTAATAGATAGTACTCAGAAAATAATATATAATAATCTTCGTCACCCGTTAGCATAAAGGGAGGCAAGGACGATAAGAATATGTAATTTACACTCAAAGACGAGGCAATTAATAGAAGCCTTCTCTCCTAGCAATTTAATCTCTCCAAACTTACTACTCAAACTATCGGATATATGACCAACATTAGGTATAGATAAGATTCGCAATCTATATCACATATAATATAAATCACAACACAAAAAGTATCTCTTAAGATATACATGACAGTTAACATGTATTCTAAACCAACTCACGCTTATGCTAAACACGCCGAAGCTCTGACTGAATCTGAAGATATATATCTTGACCAGTCCATCAAAATTTATAGAGAATCAAATCTATAATGTTATAATTTAGCGCAGATACGCGACGTTAATACTCCATATGAAGACAAAATTATGAAGCATACAACGATTCAGTTAAACTCTGTTTCCCCACATCTACGCTAAATGATATCACATGACAGAAGCCTAATATAGAGTATGATTAATAAGAAATATAGAGTACATATATTATATAGAAGATAGCAATAAAACAGGTATAAATTTTAACTATTTGGGAGAGCTTGAGCACAGAGAAGAGCAGATGATAGAAGATAATAAGAGAAATATAGATAAGATTTGATAATATATATAGGGATACGAGGAAGAGAGAACAGATAAAGAGACCGAGAAAAATAAGAGAGGGATTGATACGATGAAGAATGAGATATATATGAATATGATTAGAATATTGAAATAAAACTATCAACTCTAATTATATGATTTATATTTATAAATAAGTCTCTACTATTTATTAATAACTATATAATCAATAATTTTATTAATAAAAAACAGTTAAAATAATTATTAAGTATTTTAATATATATATTAATTATTATATATATGTATAATATACTAGCTTACTATATATACTACTTAGTGTAAGACTAGCCCTAGTCTGACTATATAATTTTACTAATAAAATAGTGATAATAATAATATTAATCTTTTTTTCTCGATCATGCCGGAAAGCATTGTAAGTAATATTTTCTAGTCATTACATATTCGTAGAAAAAGTTATTGTATTAGAACTCTAATAGGAGCCATATTAATATAATATTAATTTCCCTATGGTCAGTAGATAGCTCATACATAGTATATATTATCCATCCTTGACATTGAGCAAGTTAATATTCTAATACGTCAAGTAATACGTATAACTAAAATGCCATCCTTAGGGACGACACTATGGACCTTGGTAAACCTTACCATATGAGTACATAACAGTATAAATAAGATAATGATTGAATATAAATAAAGTATATTTCTATTAGAAAAAGGCGCAGCAATTCTCTTCTAATATATTATTTTAACAGATTTTTAAAATTCCATATATCACTTATCTAGTTATATTACTTTTGGTCATATCTCTTCATTAATGATTTACAATGTTTTAATAATTATTTATTAAACTCGTCTATCAAATATCATATGATGATTAACGTAATATACTATATATATTATATTATATATTATATGTATCATAATATATAAATATTATATATGTAGTATATCATATTAAACTACGTTAATTTTTATAATATAGTACGTATTATATACGTACTATATTTATATAGGTCACAAAAAGAAAAAATATATATATTATAGGACGTGCCTTTATTTAAATACTTCTCTTTAACATTTCTGTCGGGATGAGCGAGCGTGTCTTTTTTACGTCTTTCCAGTTCTTATATAAGATATTATAATAATACAAGTTATTCCTCGGCCTTGGAGAGAATAATAATATAATTATTAATAATATAAATAGTAAATAATATATATATATTAATTATATGAGTATATAAGTGTCGCGTAACATATATAGTACCCTCATATATAACCTTACTAAGATGTAAAGTATTTGTTGGTGAGTATATATGATATCACTTGTGCAATCCTAAATCTGTAGTTTGTGATAATATGCACGTACTAAGCAGAGGATATAATGACAATACATAAATACTCTATTATTGATAAGAAGTAACACCAGGTAACGTTACATCATTCAAGAATACTATTAGTTCTTGTATTATAACTTTTAGTCAGTACCGGTAAGGCAACTTATACTGTTCAGTATAGAGCGTGACTTTTACATAAATATAATAAAAAATTGGATCACAAGCATTTGTTACTTAACATTATATAGGGTCCTATTCAATTTGCAAATACGCATAGCCATTTATATCTACATATGAATGAATATAATGAAATAATAATAATAAGTAATCGATAAATAATAATACTATATATAATATAATAATTAATATTAGTAATTAAATAAATTCAATAATTTAAATAGATTAAACAAATAAAATAATGAAATATGTAAATTAACTTCATAGTGACCTAAATAATGTGCAATCACATAAGTGTGATAGAATGGACTCCTTAATTATAGATATTAATATAAATTTTTTAGAATAGATTGTCAGCAATAAATATGTTGAACAATAAAAAGAATTTGTTATGCTTAAATAAACTCTATAACCAAATTTCCTTTAATAATCTTAGATAATATTAATATTGATAAAAATAATATCTAGCACTGAAACTGATAAATATAGTATTGACTTTTCGATTAAGTCATTCTTAATATAAATTGCAACCACATAAGTGTGATAGAATGGACTCCTTTATCATTAGATATAGGCAATCGCACGTGTACATGTGCAACTCAAGGGTTGCCGGGAAGTAGGTCGTTGTGAAATATTAGACTAACACGTTCGTCTGAAATAGTGTGCTGGGCATAGTTGAGAGGAAATATGGTAGCCATTTCGTTGGCAACAGTACCGCTTTCCAACATGTAAGCCCACGTAAACGATCAGAGCAGAAATCAACTCGGCATTCGAATTCACCCAACAGCACGTTATCCTCGATTTGCTTGAGAGGGCGCAGGCACAGGTATGGGAGAAAGAAGAGGAAATGTATAGCTTCTAGCTAATGGGTGAAGCCATCAACAAATACCTGTAAGAAGATACTGACGATCATCTAATGGGGTAAGAGGATCAACAATGTAAACATGAACCTTCTCAAAACGTCCCACAGGTAAAAGAAATTCCCTTTAAAGAACTTTTTTTTTTTCAAAATGCCACCATTAATTAATCGAATCAATTGGGTAATGTGTATTGAATTTTTTTATTTAATTATTTATTTCATGTAACCTAACCTAACCTAACCTAACCTAACCTAACCTAACCTAACCTAACCTAACCTAACCTAATATAACCTAACTTAGTTGTGACCTCAGTAAGTCGATTTTATAGGTACTAAGTAATAGTACACAACCCAATACGTAATAAGTGCCATTTGGTGGCGCAGATTACGTATTAGGGTGTAATATATAGATGGCACAGCCTGACATTCTACGTATTGCGAAAAGTGCAGGACTTTGTGGCATATCCAAATTACTTTTTAGGAGGGACGAAAAAACCTTAAGTCTCTTAGCTATGGGTACTCTGGCGTGCCTCTGTACCTTAGTTCCCTGGCAAAAGAGACACTTGAAACCTACATTTTTATAACGATATTAACACCAGGCAACACAAAACGAGCCGTAACTTGTTTTTGAGAGGCAGCAATACCGTGGTGAAAAAAGGAATAAAGAGCGAGAACCATAAGTTTAAGAAAGGATAAAGGAATCATAGACGAGGGGAACCAGTAGATATGTAGATGTCTAAGAAAGATATTGATCTGAGATGCAGGGAAGTGTTCTGAGGAAAGGATATGTTTTCCAGGTCCTGGACAATTGTCATATCTTTAGTTGATATACACTTGATTCATTATTTCACAAAAATATAATTTTTCTACACATTATTTAATAATAAATAAGTAATTTTTTTCAATAATCACTCACCCAGGCTTTTACAAAAAATAAGAATGCACAAATGAAATGAAAGAGAAACACCATAAAAATTCAACAGGAAATATACACTGCATGTTGGAACTGCAAGGCGGGAACGAAGAGCTAACGATTCCTACACGTGGAGGCA
>JABUQX010062689.1:0-7500 GCA_015478945.1 Trachelipus rathkii | reverse complement strand
TAGAATGGAGAGATAATTGCTTAGGAAATTAAAATTACTGAAAAATGATAAGCGCTTTTAGGCCTCTTTTAAAAGAGAGAACGCACGTTGACTGAATCGCTAGATTACCTGAGGTATTAAATAGCGAATGCTGTAATAAAAACCCAAGACAAATAGCAAGGGAAACGAACAGTTTAAGTGGATCAGGTCTCTAACTGTGGATGTAAACCTGAAATTCAGGAGGCCTGAATTTGAAAGGTTCTTCGTTTCAAAATCCCTTTTCCGTCCACAGATTGAATGGTGTGTGAATTCGGAGACAATCTTGATTGGTAGACTCTCCCCCTAGTGCAAGACATATCGAATGAAGAAATTAAGAGCTGCAAAATCTTTCAAAATTGCACATGGGGAAATGTAAAAATAGTTCTGGACGAAAAATTGAGTCTTTAATAAATCCCTTAAGGATTTTACCAATATCCAAAGGAGAATATGCCCGCTAGCGTGGTTTATGATTGGGCGTCGCATAGATGGTGTATGGAAGGAAAATGACGAACAATTGACCCTAATTCGACAAATATAAGAATTCTATTAAGAAAATTTGAGAAAAAAGATCGGGTAATATTTTATTGTTTAAGGAATTTTTTGCCTCCGTTGTTTAATGGGACTTAGAATTTCCAGCCGAGCAATTTTTTTCAACCGTGAGGCAAGATTAGAAGAATCGAATATTTGTAGGGCAGAAAACATCTCTTTTGCTAACCTTTTGGGGTAGCTTTGATGGTCAGAATAATTTATACAGAAAGAACGGGATTCATTTAAATGATGTTCGGTGACAGCGCGGAGTTAGGTTCGACTATTGAAAAACCGTGAGGTTCACAAAATGCATAAATGAAGGCGGAAGTCCTGTAGCAACAGGTTTTTCAGAAAAGGTCCAAATCCCCCGTTTCAATATTTGCGAATGGGAAATGCTCAGTGTCTTTCAAACGCAAAAACGTGTTGGCAAAAAGCTTGCCATCAAAATGAATTTAGAAAAAAAAAAGCTATTGTTTTTACACCCACAGAAAACTAAGATACTAAAGTTTACAATCACTCGAACCATGGTGCAAGACTTTAAAAGAACCGCGATTCTTATTTCAAGAATTTCAAGATTAATGGTTATCTAGTTATTTTTTTCAAGAGATCTGAGAAGCAATATAGGCGAAAGGGGGAGGCGTTATGGATTTTATTACCAAAGCCTACTCTAGGCTAGAAGTATCTGATATTTACGAAATTGATATCATTGGAATTAAAGTAGAAACATTAGAATGTCACCGTTTGAATTATAAACGTTTTATCCGTCCACCGTCCTCAACAAATTTCGGCAATCGAATGAAGCCTTTGGTGTAATAGACGGAATTAAAGGGCAAAATTTCAAGAAGGGTATACAATCAGATTGTACGGAGACTTTAAAACTGCCTCAAATATTAACTAATAACACAGGCCTGCGGACCAAAAGTCCTGGGGGTTTTATAGCTCGGTTGTTAAATGAAATTTTGTCTCCCTAACGTACAATCAATGCATTTCATCATGCTTCAATCAGGTTAGTTTTAACAGATACAGACCTGAGCTCCCTAGATGGCATTAAGAGAGCTCAGCTCTCCTGCTACCGCGCGGGCGGAGTTGGTTGTGTGTTTGCTTGCTTCCACTCTGTTCCAACTAAGTGTTCTTTACTTTTAAATACCGCCATGACCATGACTGTTCTCATCCTAGGACAGTGTTCTAAAGTGTATTATTATTTGCTTTTTTTTTTATCTTTGTGATATTTTTTTGCAGGCAGATACATTAGCAAACCTCCTAATATTTCATAAAAAATGATAAAACTAGCAAAATTTGTCCTGATAGATTTTGTTGTGTGTGGCAAAGTAACTTTTAGTGACCAGCAATGCACTATACACGCCGGTTAGTAAAGTTCCTTTCACCAATGCATATTTTTGGAATTAAAGCTAGGGATCAAGACAAGAACCTTTTGCTCCACAATAGCTGCTAGCAAGCTGTATCATAGTCCTAAGGCGCTGGGAAGTGCAGGGCAAAAACGACTGGTTTTTGTCATCTGCGTGTACCTAATGTTGTCGGAGAGAGACAAGGACCTATTACACGACTGCTATTTTTTTGCACTGACCAATCTCGGATAAGGGAGTATTACATTACTCTTACGAATCCATCCAGTAAACCACCCTTGCACCCACAACCCTAGTCCTTCCCAAAAAAAAAATGTTTTAACTGTAAAATAAAGATTGTAGAGTCGGATGAAGAACTTTGTCAAAGCACTTAATAAAGAAGGCCAAGCTTTTAAGTATCTATTGACTGCAAAAATTCCCCACACATCAGGTGATGCAAAAGCTCCATGCAGGCATTCAATTTGACGGTCCCAAAAATTAGAAAACTCTGTTAAAGGACAAGCATTTTTACAACCAATATGGAAGCCAGTGACGAGATGCACATGGCGATTCTGTTTCGTTTAGGAGCTAAAGTAAAATTGACTGTTTCTGGGAAACTAAATGAAGCTCAGAAATAATTTCTCGTACATGTTAAATGAGCTTATGAAAGCTTCGTGAAAAAAGTTGGGAGCTCGCAATGTCGATAAACAATCATTTTTCCTGTCCATTCACGATCTTGACTATTTTCCCCCCGCAAAGCTGGCTGTGGAGATTTACAGCGAGAGAAGGTGAACGATTTTCACCAGACATAAAGAACGATGGACAACAAGAATATCAAGCAGGACGGTGGCTGGGGACACAAACATTTTAGCTTGACTATTGGCCGGTGTCCTTAAACGCAAAAGAACCTAAACATCGCTTCACAAACGGAAATCATAAGATCCCAGGGTTTCTTGGAATAATTAGTTTCCTTGCACGTTCTTGGGCAGGCTCATAAGTAGTCTGTAAGTTTTAAAAAATAATTAAATTAACACTTTGAAGTCAAATTGAGTCGGTATTTATTTTTTTACCCGCTAGTTTCCAATAATTGTAATTTCGTATTAAATAATAATCTTGATATAGAATATACGAAAATTTTCTTAAATTACCCATTCTCTAAAAGAAGTAGTTCGCGCTGTAATCTCAAAATCCACGACCTGATTGGGCAACAATCAATGTCATATTTCAATTTAGGAGGACAAATTTCGTTAGAAATCACTTCAGAAAAACCCAGGAACAGAATTTTTTTTTTTTTGTCAAATCGCAGGCGCCTGTCGGTCATTTAACTGAACCTTGATGCAGATCCCGGAAGGAAATAGGTTTACTAAAGTTCCTTAGGAGATAATTTCCTTTTTTCTTCCAAATAATTCGGATTCCCCAACAAGAGGAATCAATACCTTTTTACGCCTACCACCATACGGTGAGTCATGTTGAACTTGGTAAGAAGTTTTGAGGTTTTTCAGAGAGCTAGTTGGTAAAACCAACGCGATCATCAAATCAACGGCCTAAACCAAAACCAATTCAGAAAACAAATCATAGCAATCTACTGTTGAAAATTCCTGGATTTTAAGGAACTGGCAAATATTGTGAAGGACTGTTTAAGGAAAGCTTATCTATATAGATTGGTATGAAATATTAACAGGCAATGGAAATATAAATATGGGATACGTTCTACAAATATTTAAAGAAAAAGAAAAAGATTTTGTTCCCATATAAAATAAAACGAACTTTTCCATGTTCAAAACCTAAAGTTCTGTAAAAATCTAAAAGATTCTTTAAGTCTGCGTTCCAGGATAATAAACTTTGGAAGTCTTCTTCTCCCTCAGTAGAAAAGAATAATAATTACAAAGTTTTGGCGTCGAATCTGCAAGTGTCCACGTGTGTGCTTTAAAAAACGAAAACTACAAAACTAACAAGACCCCTCAAAGTAAAATGAGTCTAATTAGTCGTAAAAAGTTTTACAATTACGGGTCAATATAAAAGTCATTAAATGAAATCTAATTGGGACCACTACTGGAACATAACGAAACTAAAAGTCGAAAATGCCGAATGGGAAAACATTTTAAAAAATACCTTCTTTCCTCCTCAGTATTTTACGAAAAGAAAATCAGGATAACTGTTCCTAATCATGAAAGAACGTACGGGATTTTCTCAAACAGATTAGTATTTCTTAGATAACATTTGGAACTTTCTTAAGGAAGAGGAAAGTTGCTTTTCAAATTGATAAGCTATCAAATGAAGAAAACGCATGTTGCAGATTACTTAATACCTGACTCATCTATCTAATTTTTGAGTGATATATATTTACGTAAACTTTGACAGCATGCTTTTCTAAGTCCTTTTACAAGAAAAGAGTTTAAGTAACGCACATAATTTTCCAAAAACACTTGCAAAATATAACTCCTATTTTTTCAAAAACAAGGGAGAATCGTAAGCTCCCAATAATTCAGAACCAATTTAGTTTTAACTTCTATAGCTTGGCAAAAATTTTTTGCCAGCAATATATAATTGTAGATTAGTTGCAACACTTTTGAAGATTCAGGGATACTCCAGAAATTCCCAACACCGGTTTAGAGAAAAGAAATAAGATCATTGCTTACAATAAATTTTAACTAGAATTTTTTATGTGGTTATTACCGATGTAGATAATTATAAATCTTGGGAAGTAAAAAGTTAATTTTAGATTTTCACAAAACGTGAACTCTGACCCCCGTCCTCATCACAAGATTATTGGAAAGCTAAGACTCATGGTATTTCGCAGGAAATCTCTTTAAAATTGGATTAACAAATTGGTTATGGACCGACGACAAACGGTTGTTTGTCAATGGCGAGTGCTCAGAATGGGCTGGTGTTTTAGTGGGGTCCCCAAGGGTCTGTCCTCAAAGGTCCAATACTATATAATAATATTTGATCATCGTTCCGATGTATTGATGATATTTAAGCAATATCTCGAAATTTGCTGATGACACGAAACCTGGTGAAAATACGAATAATTGAAAAGATTTTCATCGAATATCTCCAGAGCGATTTGAATAGGATTGTAAATTGGTCAAAAACGTTGCAAATGAAAATTAATACCGATAAATTGTAAGGTTTTTACATTTTGGAAGTAGGAACATACGATATGATTAAAAATTTAATGACTCGGTTATCAAAGTTCCCAGTGAGGAAAAGGATCTAGGGGGTTATAATTAAATAAGATTTTAAAAATTTGCCAAGAATTTCAAAACACTTGAATTGTTTACGACGAAGATAATGCTCGGATTTATATTATTTGCCAGAAACCGTTTCGAATATAAATCTAAAAATCAAATCCTTCCCCTTTATAAAACATAGCTTAGACGGTCTCACCTCATTTGAAATAACGCAGTAAGCAAGTTTTGGAGTCATACCTCAAAAAAGAAATAAATAAAAATTGAAAGAAATTTCAAAGAAGGGCAACCAAATTAATACAGAATTGTGAGAGGTAAGTCATACGACAACGACTACGCGAATTAGATTATACATTCTTTATAAAGAAACAGAAGATTGAGAGGAAAAATTAATAGCAGTTTCAAAATACTAATAAATTTGAAACATATTCTAAAATTAAAACTTGGTTCATATAAGGTATTCTCGATGTAACCGAAGTAACATGGGCATAAACCTTTGTCATAAACGACTTTCAAACAATATAGCAAGAAGAAAATAAAATCTCAACAGTTACGATATAATTGAGAACGTGGGGAATAAGTCCTCTCTCTTTTGAAATGTGACAGCCGGCACATCGATTATTCCAAAAAAAGTTAGATAAACACTATTAAGGAATTGGTTCTGTGAACTCAGCTCATACCGAAATCTTACTCTTAAATTAAACGATAGAATTAGATAAGTTGAAATCAAGTGAACTATTGAGATCATTTGGTAAAATGTTAAAAAAATAACATTTAAAAGATTTTAAACAAAGCGAACTTAAAATGAACAGTTTTAATGTTTTACCCGTTAGTAGGAGGGTTATTCTAACGTCTCTAAGGTAATTCGGTGGTCCTCATTACAACTATCATGCTTATTTGTATAACAGCTTGATGTTCGCCGCTTAGAGGGTTGGGTAATTTCTAACGTTCTAAGCAGGTGACATCATATAAAATAACATAAATCATAATATTTTTTAATAATAGTTTTGATGTCCACCACTTAGCGGGTTATTTTCTAAGGTTCTAAGCCGGTGAGCTCATCGATCACACTGACATCTTAATTTGTAATAACACAATTTTGATGTCACCGCTTAGAGGGTTTATTTTCTAAGACATTTCTAAAGCCGGTGACATTTCAATCGATCACCTAGCATTAATATTTTTGTAATAACAGTTTTTGGTCGTTCAACACTCGTTTTGGAATTTCAATCTTATTACTGGGTTTTACAAAGCCGGTGACCTCACTCTTCCTGCAGCTAAGCCTTGAGTGGAACTGTAAAGTCTTTTGGGCCTAAGTCAGTGTTTCTGTCGTTCTTTCCTTCTTCTTCTTCCCTTCTTTTCTCTTTCTTCTCTTCCTCTTTCTTCTTTTTTTCTTTTCTTCTCTTCTTCTTCTTTCTCTTCTCTTTTCTTTTTTCTTCCTCCTCCTTCTCTCTCTTTTCTCTTTTTCTCCTTCTCTTCTTCCTTCTCTTCTTCTTTTTCTTCCTTTCTTCCTTCTTCTTTCTCTTCTCTTCCCTTTTTCTCTTCTTCTTTTTCTTCCTTCTTTTCCTTCTTCTTTCTTCCTTTCTTCTTTCCCCCCTCTTCTTTTCTTCCCTTGCTCTCTTACTTGCCTTTGCAATTCCGCTTCCCGGGCGATCTTTTTTTCTCTTCTTTTCTTTCTTCTTCTCTTCTTCTTCTTTTCTTCTTCTTCTCTTCTCTCTTCTTCTTTTTCCTTTCTCTCTCTTTCTTCCTCTCTTTCCCTATTCTTCCTTCTTTCTTCTTTATCTTTTCTTCCTCTTGTCCTTTTCTTTTTCTTCCCTCTGCTCTCTTCATCATTCTTCTCTCTTCTTGTTGTTCTTGTTCTCTTTCCACTTCCTTCCTTATTTCTCTCCTCTTCTTCTTTAACTTCTGTCCTTTTCTGGAAACTTTCCTTTCTCGTAGCGATGGAGTCCTTCGTTCTTCTTCTTCTATTTCTCTCTTCTTTTCTCTTCTTCTTCTCTTTCCTTTCTTTCTTTTTGTCTCTTTCTTCTCTTCTTCCTTCTTCTTCTTCTTTTCTCTTTCTTCTCTTCTTCTTCTTCTTCTTTTCTTCTTCTTCTTCATTACATTATTATCTGTCTTCTTCTTCTCTTCTTTTCTTCTTCTATTATCTTCTTTGCTTCATTTTCTGTAATTCTTCCATCTTCTTCTTCCTTCGCGATATTCTTTCTTCTTCTGTCTTTCTTAAACTCACTTCTTTTTTTGCTTCTTTTTCCTTTCTTCCTTTCTTTTCTTTCTTCTTTGTTTTTTTCTTTATTCTCTCTTTTCTTCTTCTTTTCTTCTTCCTTTTCTTTCTTAGCTTTTTTTTTTTTTTTTCTCTCTTCTTTTCTCTTTTTGCTTTTTTTTCTGTCTTTCTCTGTCTTCTCTGTCTTCTCCCTGTCTCTCTG